>JAURVB010000817.1:0-83946 GCA_033002965.1 Piper betle
GGTCATCTGGGACAGACATGAGGGATGAAATACTCCCTCCTCCTATATATATATATACACGTCAACAATTCCCTCTATTAAATTCTCACACTCCATCATCCATTAGTATTGCCTAGGTTTAACAATCCCCTTCATGTTATTCTCACACCCCCATCATCAATTTGTATTTCTTAAGTTCAACAAGCATGTTCATTAAATTCTCACACCCCATCATCCATTAATGAATAGGTATTTTCTAAGTGACTTTAAGTCGAACCATGACTGGTGGACTTGATAACGAACCATATCTGTTCATCTATATTTATTTCATAATATTTAGGTTCGAATCTTATAATAAAAATCATCGTTTTTACAATCTCCCCAACTTAAAAAAATTTTGTCCCCGAAGTATTATAACAGCAAGATGATAAGCACTTGATAATCCGAACTATCATGCTTCATTTATACATTCTTGTTTCAGTTTTGACTGCGGTTTATTAGTGAAGAACTTTCTTAATTAATAACATAACACACTGGAAAAAGATAATTACTGGACTTGTCAACAAGGTACTTGAGTCATAAAATCTGAGCTTGTTGGAAACCGTCCACTGATACCCCCTTTAACGACCGGCCATTTTTTCACAATACTATGGGCCTAGCTGGCTAGACGTTACGCGAAATTTAAGCAAACCAACCCTGTAACAACCAAATTATACCAAACCAACTCTGTAACGACCAGCCCTAACCGGTCCAGGCGTTACTCCACAGTCTTTGATCGTTTACCAAAGCCACATGTATAACACAAGAAAATAAAAGGAAGTCAAATTTATCATCCATTCTCCTACCCTGAGTTCGTAAAGAACCACCAACTACAATTATAATTTTCCCTTACGTGAGCTGAAATCAATCAATCTTGATTAGCCTACATACCCATCTTCAGATCAAGCTAAATATAGTTCTATAGGCTCTCAGGTCATTCAAAGATTAAAAGTTTGTCTCCCCGTTCATTCTAAGATTAGGTGGTCTCCTATGTTATTCTAAGATTAGTCATTATTTGCTATGAGGACCATTCTGATATATCCATTATTTGCTGTCAGGTCTATTCTGACATATCTATTAATGGCCGTGAAGTCCATTCTAACATATCCATTATTGGCTATCAAGTCCATTCTAAAATATCTATTATTAGCTGTCAGGTCCATTCTAACATATTTATTATTTGTTATCAGGTCTATTCTGACATGTTTATTATTGGTTGTTAGGTCCATTCTAACATGTCCATTTTTTGCTGTTAGGTCCATTCTGACATATCCATTATTAGATGTCAGGTCCATTCTGACATATATATTTTTGGCTACCAGGTCCATTCTGACATATTTATTATTTGCTATAAGATCAATTTTGTCAAATCCATTATGAAAACACAAAACAAAAACCCAATCCCAAAGACTCACAACAGTTTATACCAAGCAGTCATCAGGAAACCCATGCATAAGACACTAGGGATCTAGCAACTTAAGAAAGGTGTCTCTAACAAAACTTTGCATGCAAGAATCCAAATAGAAACAAATAAGATGAGGGATGAAATACTCACACCGTAATCGGGAGGTCGTCTAGGATGGAGATGAGGGTTGAAATACTCCCTCCTCCTTCATATATATACACTTCAACTATTCGCTCCAATTAAATTCTCACACCCCATCATCCATTGGTATTTCCTACGTACAACAAGCCCCGTAATTAAATTCTCACACCCCATCATCCAATCATGAATAGGTATTTTTCGGTGACCTTAAGTCGAACCATGACTGGTCAACTTGATAACCAACATTATCGTTTCATCGATATTTATTTCATAATATTTACGTTTGAGTCTTGTTATAAAAATCATGGATTTTACACTCACCCCAACTTAGAGATATTTCTTCCCCGAAATATTATAACAGCAAGATGATAAAGTACCTGATACATCGAACTATCATGGTTCACTTATACATTCTTGTTTCATTTTTTACTGAGATTTATTAGCGAAGAACTTTGTTAATTTTTAACATAACACAGTGAAACCGTACTCTGATACCACCTGTAACGACCCGCCATTTTTGCACAATACTCTGGGCCCAGCTGGCTAGGCGTTACTTGAAATTAAACCAAACCAACCCTGTAATAACCAGCCATAATACACCACAGTATTAGATCGTTTCCCAAAGCCACAAGTATAACACAAGAAAATAAAAGTAAGTCCTATTTATTATCCATACTCCTACCCTGAGTTCGTAAAAGAACCACCAACCATTATTGTAATTTTTCCTAAGGTGAGCTGAAATTAATCAATCTTGATTAGCCTACATACCCATGTCGGGATTCTATAGGCTCTTAAGTCATACTGAGATTAAAAGTTTGTCTCCTAATTCATTCTGAGATTAGTCATTATTAGCTTCAGGTCCATTCTGACATATCCATTATTGCCTTTCAGGTCTATTCTGATATGTCCATTTTTGGCTTTAAGGTCCATTGTGACATATCTATTATTAGCTGTTAGGTCCATTCTAACATATCCATTATTGGCTGTTAGGTCCATTATGGCATATCCATTATTAGCTGTCAGGTCTATTCTCACATATCCATTTCTAGTTGTCAGGTCCATTCTGACATATCAATTATTGGCTGTCATGTCCATTCTGACATATCCATTATTACCTGTCAGGTCCATTCTGACATATGTTTTTTAGCTGTTAAGTCCATTCTAACATATCTAGTTTTAGCTGTCAGGTAAATTCTAACATGTCCATTATTAGTTGTCAGGTCCATTCTAACATATCCATTATTAGCTGTCAGGTCTATTCTAACATATCCATTTTTTGCTGTCAGGTCCATTCTTACATGTCCATTATTTGCTGTCAAGTCCATTCTGACATGTCAATTTTTAGCTGTCAGGTCAATTCTAACATATCTATTATTGTCTCTCAGGTCCATTCTGACATATCAATTATTTGCTGTCAGATCTATTTTGACATATCCAATATCAAAACACAAAACAAAAACCCAATCCCAAAGACTCGTAGCAGTTCATACTAAGAAGTCAACAAGAAACCCATTCATAAGACGCTAGGGATCTAGCAACTTAAGAAAGGCGTCTCTAACAAAACTTTACTTGCAAGAATCCAAATGGAAACAAATAAGATGAGGGATGAAATACTCACACAGTAATGGGGAGGTCGTCTAGGACGAAGATGAGGGACGAAATACTCCCTACTCCTACATATATATACACTTCAACAATTTGCTCCATTAAATTCTCACACCCCATCGTCAATTGGTATTTCCTAGGATCAACAAGCCCATTGATTAAATACTCACACCCCTTCATCCGTTGGTATTTCCTAAGTTCAACGAGCCCCTTTATTAAATTCTCACCCCCCATCATCCATTCATGAATAAGTATTTTCTAGGTGACCTTAAGTCGAACTATGACTGGTCGACTTGATAGCCAACTATATTGGTTCATCTATATTTATTTCATAATATTTTGGTTCGTGTCTTCTAATAAAAATCATGGTTTTTACAATCTCCCCAACTTAGAGATATTTCGTAACGGAAATATTGTAACAGCAAGATGATATGCACCTGATACATTGAACTATCAAGCCTCATTTATACATTCTTGTTTTAGTTTTGACTGAGGTTTATTAACGAAGAATTTTGTTAATTAATAACATAACATAGTGGAAAAAGATAATTACTTGGCTTTCCATCAAGGTACTTGAGTGAAAACCAAACTAACCCTTTAACGACCAAATTAAGCCAAACTAATCTTATAAGGACCAGCCCTAACCGGTACGGCCATTACTGCACAGTCTTAGATCGTTTCCCTAAGCCACATGTATTACAAAAGAAAATAAAAGGAAATCCAATTTGTTATCCATTCTCCTACCCTGAGTTCGTAAAAGGACCACCAACCATAATTGAAATTTTTCCTTAGGTGAGCTGAAATCAATAAATCTTGCTTAGCCTACATACCCATGTCGGGATCAAGCTCAATGTAGTTCTATAGGCTCTCAGGTCATTCAAAGATTAAAAGTTTATCTCCGAGTTCTTTCTAAGATCAGGTGGTCTCCCAGGTCATTCTGAGATTAGTCATTATTGGCTGCTAGGTCCATTCTTAAATATCCATTATTGGCTGTGAAGTCCATTCCGACATGTCAATTTTGGCTATTAGGTCCATTCTGACATATCCATTATTAGTTGTCAGGTCCATTCTAACATATCCATTATTAGCTATCAGGTCTATTCTGATATATTTATTTTTAGCTGTCAAGTCTATTCCGACATATCCATTATTGGCTATCAGGTCCATTCTAACATATTAATTTTTGGCTGTCAGGTCCATTCGACATATCTATTTTTGGTTGTCAGGTCTATTCGGACATGTAAATTATTGTCTGTTAGGTCCATTCTAAAATATCTATTATTGGCTGTCAGGTCCTTTCTAACATTGCCATTATTTGCTCCCAGGTCCATTCTAACATCCATTTTTGTCTATCAGGTCCATTCTAACATTTCTATTATTTGTTGTCAGGTCCATTCTGACATATTCAATTTTAGCTGACAGGTCTATTCTTACATATCCATTATTAGCTATCAAGTCCATTCTGACATTTATATTTTTAGCTATCTAGTCCATTCTAACATATCTATTTTTAGCTATCAGGTCCATTCTGACATATCCATTGCTAGCTGTCAGGACCATTCTGACATATCCACTATCAAAGCACAAAACAAACTCCTGATCCCAAAGACTCGCAGCAGTTCATACCAACCAGCCGACAGGAAACCCATGCATAAGACACTAGGGATCTAACAACTTAACAAGGGCGTCTCCAACAAAACTTTGCATGCAAGCATCCAAAAGACAACAAATAAGATGACGGATGAAATATTCACACAGTAATGGGGAGATCGTCTGGGACGGAGATGAGGGCTGAAATACTCCCTCCTCCTATATATATATACACTTCAACCATTCCCTCCAATAAATTCTCACACCCCATCATCCATTGGTATTGCCTAGGTTTAACAAGCCCCTTCATTAAATTCTTACACCCCATCATCCTTCGGTATTTCTTAGGTTCAACGAGCACGTTCATTAAATTCTCACACCCCATCATCCATTCATGAATAAGTATTTTCTAGTTGACCTTAAGTCGAACCATGACCGGTCGACTTGATAACCAATCATATCGGTTCATCTGTATTTATTTCATAATATTTAGGTTCGAGCCTTATAATAAAAATCATTGTTTTTACAATCTCCCAACTTAGAGATATTTTGTCCCCGAAATATTATAAGAGCAAGATGTTTAGCACCTTATAATCCGAACTATCATGGTTCATTTATTCATTCTCGTTTCAGTTTTGACTGAGGTTTAATAGTGGCGAACTTTGTTAATTAATAACATAAAACAGTGGAAAAAGATAATTACTTGACTTGTCAACAAGGTACTTAAGTCATAAAATTTGAGCTTGTTGGAAATCGTGCTCTGATACCATTTGTAATTACCCGCCATTTTTTCACAATACTATGGGCCCAGCTTGCTAGACATTAGTCGAAATTAAACCAAATTAACCCTATAACAACCAAATTAAACCAAACTAACCCTGTCACGACAAGCCCTAACCGGTCCGGGCATTACACCACAGTCTTGGATCGTTTCCCACAGCCACATGTATAACACAAGAAAATAAAAGGAAGTCCACTTTATTATCTATTCTCCTCCCCTGAGTTCGTAAGAGAACCACAAACTATAATTGTAATTTTTCCTTAGGTGAGCTAAAATCAATTAATCTTGATTAGCCTACATACCCATATCAGGATCAAGCTCAATGTAGTTTTATATGCTCTCAGTTTGTCATTATCGACAAGATTAAAAGTTTGTCTCCCAGTTCATTCTCAGATTAGGTGGTCTCTTAGGTCATTCTAAGATTAGTCATTATTTACTATGAGGACCATTCTGATATATCCATTTTAGCTGTCAGGTCCATTCTAACATATCCATTATTTGCTGTCAGGTACATTATGACACATCCATTATTTGCTCTTGAGGTCCATTCTGACATATCCATTTTTAGCTATTAGGTCCATTCTAACAATTTTATTATTAGTTGTCAGGTCCATTTTGACTTGTCCATTATTAACTGTGAGGTCCTTTATAAGATATCCATTATTTACTGTAAGGTCCATTCTCACATATCCATTTTAGGCTGTCAGGTCCATTCTGACATTTTCATTATTACTTGTCACGTCCATTCTGACATGTCATTATTAGCTGTGAGGTCCATTCTAAGATATCTATTATTAGCTGTCAGGTCCATTTTGACATATTAATTTTTGGCTATCAGGTCTATTCTGACATTTTTATTCTTTGTTGTCACGTCCATTCTGACATATCTATTTTTGGCTATTAGTCCATTCTAACATATCCATTTTTCGCTGACAGGTTCATTATGACATATCCATTATTGTCTGTTAGGTCTATTCTGAAATATCCATTATCAAAACACAAAAAAAACACCCGATCCTAAAGACTCGCAGCAGGTGATACCAAGTAGTCGACATGAAACTTAGACGTCTCCAACAAAACTTTGCATGTAAGAATCCAAATGGAAACAAATAAGATGAGGGATGAAATACTCACACAGTAATGCACAGGTTGTCTGGGATGGAGATGATCGATGAAATTCTTCCTCCACAGACATATATATACACTTCAACCATTCCCTCCATTAAATTCTCACACCCCATCATCCATTGGTATTTCCTAGGTTCAGCGCACCCCTTTATTAAATACCCACACCCTATCATCCATTCATCAATAAGTATTTTCTATGTGATCTTAAGTCAAAACATGACCGGTCGACTTCATAACCAACCATATTTGTTCATCTATATTTTTTTCATAATATTTAGGTTCGAGTCTTGTTATAAAAATCATGGTTTTTACAATCTCCCCAACTTAGAGATATTTCGTCTTAGAACTATATAAGAGCAAGATGATAAGCACCTAATACATCGAACTATCATGGTTAATTTATACATTCTGGTTGCAGTTTTGACTGTGGTTTATTAGCGAAGAACTTTCGTTAATTAATAACATAACACAATGGACAAAGATAATGACTGGACTTTTCAACAAGGTACTTGAGTCATAAAATCTGAGCTTGTCGGAAATGGTGCTCTGATACCACCTGTAATGACCCACTATTTTTATTATTGGTTGTCACGTCCATTCTGACATATCTATTTTTAGCTATCAGGTCCATTCTAAAATATCCATTTTTGGCTGTTAGGTCCATTATGACATATCCATTTTTGGCTGTTAGGTCTATTCTGAAATATCCATTATCAAAACACAAAAAAAACACCCGATCCCAAAGACTCGCAGCAGGCCATACCAAGTAGGAAACTTAGACGTCTCCAACAAAACTTTGCATGTAAGAATCCAAATGGAAAAAAATAAGATGAGGGATGAAATACTCACACAGTAATGGGCAGGTCGTCTGGGATGGAGATGAAGGATGAAATACTCCTTCCTCAGACGTACATATACACTTCAACCATTCCCTCCATTAAATTCTCACACCCCATCATCCATTGGTATTTCCTAGGTTCAGCGCCCCCCTTAATTAAATTCTCACACCCTATCATCCATTCATCAATAAGTATTTTCTATGTGATCTTAAGTCAAACCATGACTGGTCGACTTAATAACCAACAGTATTCGTTCATCTATATTTTTTTCATAATATTTAGGTTCGAGTCTTGTTATAAAAATCATGGTTTTTACAATCTCCCCAACTTAGAGATATTTCATCTTAGAAATATTATAAGGGCAAGATGATAAGCACCTAATACATCGAACTATCATGGTTCATTTATACATTCTAGTTGCAGTTTTGACTATGATTTATTAGCGAAAAACTTTTGTTAATTAACAACATAACACAATGGACAAAGATAATTACTGGACTTTTATACAAGGTACTTGAGTCATAAAATCTGAGCTTGTCGGAAATCGTGCTCTGATACCACCTGTAATGACCCACTATTTTTATTATTGGCTGTCACGTCCATTCTTACATATCTATTTTTGGCTATCAGGTCCATTCTAACATATCCATTTTTGGTTGTTAGGTCCATTATTACATATCCATTATTGTCTGTTAGGTCTATTCTCAAATATCCATTATCAAAACACAAAAGCACCTGATCCCAAACACTCGCAGCAGGTGATACCAAGTAGTCAACAGGAAACTTAGACGTCTCCAACAAAACTTTGCATGTAAGAGTCCAAATGGAAACAAATAAGATGAGGGATGAAATACTCACACAGTAATGGGCAGGTTGTCTGGGATGGAGATGACGGATGAAATACTCCCTCCTCAGACATATATATACACTTCAACCATTCCCTCCATTAAATTCTCACACCCTATCATCTATTCGTATTTCCTACGTTCAGCGCGCCCCTTCATTAAATTCTCACACCCTATCATCCATTCATCAATAAGTATTTTCTAGGTGATCTTAAGTCAAACCTTGACCGGTCGACTTGATAACCAACCATATTCTTTCATCTATATTTTTTTCATAATATTTAGGTTCGAGTTTTGTTATACAAATCATGGTTTTTACAATCTCCCCAACTTAGAGATATTTCGTCCTAGAAATATTATAAGAACAAGATGATCAAGCACCTAATACATCGAATTATCATTGTTCGTTTATACATTCTGGTTGTAGTTTTGACTGTGGTTTATTAGCGAAGAACTTTTGTTAATTAATAACATAACACAATGGACAAAGATAATTACTGGACTTTCAACAATGTACTTGAGTCATAAAATCTGAGCTTGTTGGAAATCGTGCTCTGATACCACCTGTAATGACCCACCATTTTTATTATTTGTTGTCACGTCCATTCTGACAGATCTATTTTGGGCTATCAGGTCCATTCTAACATATCCATTTTTAGGTGTCAGGTCCATTATGATATATCCATTATTGTCTGTTAGGTCTATTCTGAAATATCCATTATCAAAATACATAAAAACACCCGATCCCAAAGACTCGCAGGAGGTGATACCAAGCAGTGGACAGGAAACTTAGACGTCTCAAACAAAACTTTGCATGTAAGAATCCAAATGGAAACAATTAAGATGAGGGATGAAATACTCACACAGTAATGGGCAGGTCGTTTGGGATGGAGATGACGGAAGAAATACTCCCTCCTCAGACATATCTATGCACTTCAACCATTCCCTCCATTAAATTCTCACACCCCATCATCCATTGGTATTTCCTAGGTTCAGCGCCCCCTTCATTAAATTCTCACACCCTATCATCCATTCATCAATAAGTATTTTCTATGTGATCTTAAGTCAAACCATGACCGGTCGACTTGATAACCAACCATATTCGTTCATCTATATTTTTTTCATAATATTTAGGTTCAAGTCTTGTTATAAAAATCATGGTTTTTACAATCTCCCCAACTTAGAGATATTTCGTCCTAGAAATATTATAAGAGCAAGATGATAAGCACCTAATACATCGAACTATCATGGTTCATTTATACATTCTGGTTGTAGTTTTTACTGTGGTTTATTAGCGATGAACTTTTGTTAATTAATAACATAACGCAATGGACAAAGATAATGACTGGACTTTTCAACAAGGTACTTGAGTCATAAAATCTGAGCTTGTCAGAAATCGTGCTCTGATACCACCTGTAATGACCCACCATTTTTATTATTTGCTGTCACGTCCATTCTGACATATCTATTTTTCGCTATCAGGTCCATTCTAACGTATCCATTTTTAGCTGTCAGGTCCATTATGACATATACATTATTGTCTGTTAGGTCTATTTTTAAATATCCATTATCAAAACACAAAAAAAACACCCGATCCCAAAGACTCGCAGCAGGTGATGCCAAGTAGTCGACATGAAACTTAGACGTCTCCAACAAAACTTTGCATGTAAAAATCCAAATGGAAACAAATAAGATGAGGGATGAAATACTCACACAGTAATGGGCAGGTTGTCTGGGATGGAGATGACGGATGAAATACTCCCTCCTCAGACATATATATACACTTCAACCATTCCCTCCATTAAATTCTCACACCCCATCATCCATTGGTATTTCCTAGGTTCCACTCGCCCCTTCATTAAATTCTCACACCCTATCATCCATTTATCAATAAGTATTTTCTATGTGATCTTAAGTCAAACCACTGACCGGTCGACTTGATAACCAACCATATTCGTTCATCTATATTTTTTTCATAATATTTAGGTTCGAGTCTTGTTATAAAAATCATGATTTTTACAATCTCCCCAACTTAGAGATATTTCGTCCTAGAAATATTATAAGAGCAAGATTATAAGCACCTAATACATCGAACTATCATGGTTCATTTATACATTCTGGTTGCAGTTTTGACTGTGGTTTATTAGCGAAGAACTTTTGTTAATTAATAACATAACACAATGGACAAAGATAATTACGGGACTTTTTAACAAGGTACTTGAGTCATAAAATCTGAGCTTGTCGGAAATCGTGCTCTGATACCACCTGTAATAACCCACCATTTTTTCACAATACTATGGGCCCAGCTGGCTAGGCCTTACTCGAAATTAAACCAAATTAACCCTGTAACGACCAAATTAAACCAAACCAACCCTGTAACGACCCGCCCTAACCGGTCCGGGCGTTACTCCACAGTCTTTGATCGTTTCCCAAAGCCACTTGTATAACACAAGAAAATAAAGGGAAGTTCAATTTATTATGTATTCTCATACCCTGAGTTCGTAAAAGAACCACCAACCATAATTGTAATGTTTCCTTAGGTGAGCTGAAATCAATTAATGTCGATTAGCCTACATACCCATGTCGGGATCAAGCTCAATGTAGTTCTATAGGCTCTCAGGTCCATTCTGACATATGCATTATTAGCTGTCAAGTCCATTCTGAGATGTCTGTTATTAGCTATCAGGCCCATTTTGACATGTCCATTTCTGGCTGTCATGTCCATTCTGACATGTCCATTATTTGTTGTCAGATCCATTCTGACATGTCCATTATTTCCTATCATGTCCATTCTGACATGTCCATTATTTGCTGTCAGGTCTATTCTGACATGTTTGTTTTTGGCTGTAAGGTCCATTCAGACATATCCATTGTCCATTGGTAAACATGATCCCAAAGACTCGCAGCAGGTCATACCAAGCAGTCGACAGGAAACCCATGCATAAGAGGCTAGGGATCTGGCAACTTAAAGGCGTCTCCAACAAAACTTTGCATGCAAGAATCTAAATGGAAACAAATAAGATGAGGGATAAAATACTCAAGCAGTAATGGGGAGGTCGTTTGGGATAGAGATGAGGGATGAAATACTCCCTCCTGCTATATATATATACACTTCAACCATTCCCTCCATTAAATTCTCACACCCCATTATCCATTGGTACTTCCTAGGTTCAACAAGCCCCTTCTTTAAATTCTTACAACCCATCATCCATTGGTATTTCCTAGCTTCAATGAGCCCCTTCATCAAATTCTCATACCCCATCATCCATTCATGAATAGATATTTTCTAGGTGACCTTAAGTCGAACAATGACTGGTCGACTTGATAACCAACTATATCGGTTCATCTATATTTATTTCATAATATTTAGGTTTGAGTCTTGTAATAAAAATCATGGTTTTTACAGGGCTAGCACACGCCGCCAGGAGAGCACCCTTGGCCCAGCTAATGACACTTGGTTAGTTCAGCCTTACCGCGTACATCATCAACCCATGCTTTCTTCAGTTCTGTTTAGCAGAGGCCAGGGCCCTTGCGATTGAGCTATTTGCTTGCTTATATATACTCCTTCATTCTCCCATTTTGACCCTTTACCTCTTGTTGCTCCGACCTTCCATTCACTCCCAGACCTTCCATATTCCTTCCTTAACTTCTGCTTGCTCTCCCAAGCCTCTCCAAGCCAAAACTAGGGACTAGAGTTCTAGGTCATCAGGTAGGAGGCCCCAAGCGACCTCCCTTGGTGAATTGGAGGTAAGCCCCTCCCTCTGTGCATTTTTGTGCCATGGAATTCTTGTTGTTACTTCTAGATCTGCTATGTATCCAAATTTTGGCAATTGGTATCATGTATCCGTGTATGTTAGGAGCATTTAGGATGTGGTTTCATGATTATAGCATGCTTAATTAAGTAGTCATGCATTTTCGAGTATGCCTAGGTCTCTTGTTTGCAGTCTTGGTAGATCTGCTATAACTCATCCTTGGTAGATCTGCTATAACTTCATTTCTACATCATATTTTTGCATGATATCAGTTTCATCTGGATCATAAGCGATAGATCTACAATGTTTATGATGCACATTTCTCTTGTTTCAACATGTATGAGCATGTATGGAAGCCGAACTAGGTAAATGATGGTGGCTTTACTACTTTCAGTAGTCGACCCACCAATTTCTCCAATTTTGTCACCTTGTTTTAGGAACCCCTGCATGCCATCTTATGAATGTATGTTGTGTTAGGTGTTGTTATGTCTCACTAAAATAGAAAGATAAATTTGAACTAAATAAAAGCCTAAACAAAACCCCTAATCATTATTTTTGTCCTGTTTCTAGCATGGTTAGCTATGTTTTCAATTTGTGCCCTTGGTTGATATTCTAAAGTTAGTTCGTTAGCCCAAACTTTGGGAGTCACAAGAATGGAGCTTTGGTTGCAAAATTCATTGAGCCTTTTATAAGTGGTACTGCTCTATGAATTTTCACTCAAGACTTTAGGATTTGTCTTAGTAGGGTATCTACAAATTTTCAAGGCAATTGGTAGGATAGATAATTTGGTAATAATTTTCCAAGCTATTTAGGTCCTGCCAGCTCTAGAAATGCCTTGACCAATGCCTTTAATTCCCAATCACACTCAAGCCTATTTACGTGGGTAGCTTTGGACCTGATCTTTTAATGGGCTAAAGTCCACAACATTGGCAAACCCTACTCTTCTACCCATATCTATTTGGAGTGTCGAAGCCCATGAATAAGAATTAAGAAAATTGGTGCGCAAGCCAGGAACATTGTTCCCTCCACCTTAGCTAGACTTTAGTAATGTAACGACCCGCCATTTTTCACGATATTGTGGGCCTAACTGGCTAGGTGTTACTCAAAAGTAAAGTAATTATGTCAAACATTTTTTTATAAATAATAACATATATAAAGATCCCACAGTCTTGGACCGTTTCCCAGCAGCCACACTTATTTCTCAATTAAATAAAAAAAGGAGTCCTCATATTTATTTTGCTCCATACTCTGGATGTCAATCACCTAATCTCGTATCTGCACACCTGCGGAGGCAATTCCGCGTTAGTGATTACAACACTAAGTAGTATAATAGATAAAACAAAACAAGTACATTCCACTATTTCCTTATGTTTATTTTAATATGCGGTGGAGCGATTCCGCTATACTCCAAAACAATGCGGAGGAGGTATCCGCTGTGATCCGCACACCCCGGCCGTAGCCTTTTTTGTGGGGAGGCTACCACTACCGTCTCCAGTGCCGGTGCCTCGCACACCCCGGCCGTAGCCTTTTTGTGGGGTAGCTATCACTGCACTCGGGTGATTGCTATGCCCCGTTTGTGGGGAAGCTCTCACTACCAATTCTAGTGCCAGTGCCTCGCACACCCCGGCCGTAGCCTTTTTATGGGGAGGCTATCACTGCACTCCAGTACCAATGCCTTGCACACCCCGGTCGTAGCCTTTTTGTTGGGCGGCTATCACTGCACTCAGGTGATTGCTATGCCCCGTTTGTGGGGAAGCTCTCACTACCAATTCTAGTGCCAGTGCCTCACACACCCCGGCCGTAGTCTTTTTATGGGTCGGCTATCACTGCACTCCAGTGCCAGTGCCTCACACACCCCGGTCGTAGCCTTTTTATGGGGCGGCTATCACTGCACTCCAGTGCGATGGAGGAATCGTTGTGCCTCACTCACCCCGGCCGTAGCCTTTTTATGGGGTGGCTATCACTACTCCAAAACAATGTCGATGCATTACAAAATTCACGCACATAACACGACCCAGTGTCGGACTGAGTCAATTCATTGACCCCGGTTGCACTCGGTGCATGGTAGTCGAATCTGGGCTCAGGCCGACCTAGGCTACCAACAAGGAAAATACGATGTTCTACCTATTATACGTACCTGATTTGTGATTACGTCTGACTGTGACCCGTGAACCCTAATACAGTAATGGGGAGGTCGCCTGGGACGGAGATGAGGGATGAAATACTCACACAGTAATGGGGAGGTCGCCTGGGACGGAGATGAGGGATGAAATACTCCCTCCTCCTGCATATATATACACTTCAACCATTCCCTCCATTAAATTCTCATACCCCATCATCCATTGGTATTTCCTAGGTTCAACGACCCCTTCATTAAATTCTCACACCCCATCATCCATTGGTATTTCCTAGGTTCAACGACCCCTTCTCCTTTTATAAAGAATAAATGACGGCTAGGGTTTGTGGAAGCACCCTTTCACCATAATTCCTTTAACCGGGTAATTGGGTAATTAACACGGTTCACTTAACCTTTTCACTCAACCTCTTAAATGGTATGGTTCACTTAAATGGTTAAATGGATAATTAATGTGTTCGACTCGACTGATTCAACTAGAATCGTCCGATTAGAAATTACTTTTCAATTTAACCGGGTAATTCATACTTAACCAGCTAATGAAATTTTTTTTCCGGGTCTTTACAATCTCCCCAACTTAGAACTATTTCGTCCCCGAAATATCATAGCATAAATCGGATTTACACGGATTTTATGCTACAAACAGGCTAGGATATTTTCTGGCCATTTCCTGTTCAGTCTCCCATGTCGCTTCTTCTGATCCCTGATTTCTCCATAATACCTTTACCAAAGGGATCTCCTTGCTACGGAGTGTCTTTGTTTCCCTTGCCAAGATTCGAATCGGTTTTTCCTCGTAGGTTAAATCCGATTGTAGCTCTAAATCTGCAAAATTTGTGATAATGTGATTCTCATCTCGTACATATTTCTTTAGCATTGACACATGAAAGACATTGTGTACACCATCAAGGCTTGGTGGTAATGCTAATCTATATGCACAACTTCCGATTCGATCCAAAATTGGAAATGGTCCTATGAATCTTGGCTTCAACTTCCCTGATGTTCTAAATCTGATCACTCCCTTTTTAGGTGAGGTCTTAAGGTAGACGAACTCCCAACTTGGAATTCTAAGTCCTTCCTTCGAGTATCAGCATAACTTTTCTGCCGATCCTGAGCTGCCTTAAGCCTTTGCTGGATGAGTTGCACCTTTTCAGCTGCTTCTCTCACCATCTCTGGCCCGACTATAACCATCTCTGTAGACTCCAACCAGCATGATGGAGATCGACAAGGCCTACCGTATAAGGCTTCAAACGGTGCCATTCCTATACTGGCTTGGTAAGAGTTATTATAGGTGAATTCAGCCAAGGCTAAGTGTTTCTCCCAATCTCCTCCCCAGTCGAGGATGCAAGCTCTCAACAAATCCTCCAAGGTTTGATTGGTCCTCTCACTTTGACCATCAGTTTGGGGGTGATATGCTGTACTTAACTTGATTTGGGTCCCCATAGCTTTTTGGAAAACTTCCCAAAAATGTGACGTGAATAGGGGATCTCTGTCAGAGACTATCTCCTTCGGAATTCCATGCAGCCTGACAATGTTATTTATGTACAGTTCTGCTAAGTATTCCGCAGTCCTTGTTGATTTTGTGGGGATAAAATGAGCTGCCTTAGTCAAACGGTCCACAACTACCCATATAGAGTCATGTCTCTTCAAAGTCCTTGGGAGTTTAGTAATAAAATCACATGTGACACGCTCCCATTTCCAGGTAGGTATCTCTAAAGGTTGTAATAATCCACCGGGTAGTTGATGTTGGGCTTTGATCAATTGGCACGTCTGACACTTGGAAACAAAATCCACCACATCCCTCTTCATTCCAACCCACCAGTAGGTTCGTTTCAAGTCCTGGTACATCTTTGTAACACCAGGGTGTATTGAGAACCTTGAACGATGAGCTTCTTCCAGAATATCTCATTTTAATGCATCATTGTTGGGTACACACAATCTCCCTCTAAATCTGATTACACTGTTGGAATCTGCTACAATGTTGGGAGTTTTGTCCAACATTTCATTCAGCTTCTCATCTTCCATTTGTGTTAGCTTAACTCGGTCCACCAATTCATTGGAGATAACCAGGTTCGCCAGTATTCCTGTCATTTGTTCCACCGGGTTAATAGCTACCACCTCAGCTGACATAGCCCAAAGTCTAGCTAGTTGTTGACCCTTGTCCATCTTGCCCTTCCGACTCAACGCGTCGGCCACAACGTTCGCTTTTCCCGGGTGGTATAAAATTTGGAAATCATAGTCCTTCAAGTATTCTATCCACCGTCTCTGTCGAAGGTTAAGGTCATTCTGGGTGAAGATATACTTCAAACTTTGATGGTCGGTGAAAACTTCGAACTGGGCCCCATACAAGTAGTGCCTCCAAATCTTTAGGGCAAAAACTACTGCTGCCAGTTCCAAGTCATGGGTCGCATAATTTAGCTCGTGAATCTTCAATTGGCGAGATGCGTAAGCCACCACCTTACCATCTTGCATAAGGACGCATCCTAAACCCAACCGAGATGCATCACTGAAGACTACGAGTCCTTCATTACCATTTCGCAGGGTCAAGACTGGTGCAGTTGTTAAACTCTTCTTTAGAGACTGGAAACTCTCCTCACACTTACTACTCCATTCAAACCTGACCCCCTTCCTTGTAAGTTTGGTCATCGGCGATGCTACTAAGGAAAAGTCTTTAATGAATTTCCTATAGTAACCCGCCAAACTGAGGAAGCTTCTGATATCAGTGACTGACTTAGGTTGTGGCCAATCAATGACTGCTTTCACTTTTGACGGATCCACTGCAACTCCCGCCTTTGAGACAACATGTCCGAGGAAGTTCACCTCCTTCAGCCAGAAGTCACACTTTGATAATTTGGCGAACAATTGATTCTCTCTCAAAACTTGAAGAGCAATGGACAAGTGTTCCCATGGTCCTCCTCATTATTTGAATAGACCAGAATGTCGTCCACAAACACAATAATAAACTTATCCAAGTATTCGTGGAACACCGTGTTCATAAGTGACATAAAGGCCGCTGGTGCATTTGTCAGACCAAAAGGCATAACCAGAAACTCATAATGTCCATAGCAAGTTCGGAAAGCCATTTTCTGTATGTCAGATTCCTTCACCCGTAGTTGATGATATCCGGACCGCAAGTCTATTTTTGAGAATATTCCGGCTGTTTTCAACTGATCAAATAAATCATCAATCCTCGGTAAGGGGTACCGATTCTTGACTGTCACTTGATTGAGCTGGCGATAGTCAATACACAATCGAAGTGAGCCATCCTTCTTCTTTACAAAAAGAACAAGGGCTCCCTAGGGTGAAGTACTTGGTCGTATGAAGCCTGCCTGCAACAGCTCTTCTAATTGACTCTTTAACTCCTTGAGTTCCGCTGGAGCCATGCGGTATGGTGCTTTAGAAATTGGTGATACTCCTGGTGCTAGGTCAATGACAAACTCCACTGCCCGCTTAGGAGGTAACCCTGGAAGTTCACCTGGAAATACGTCCGGAAATTCTGCTACCACCGGAATCATGGACAACTCTTTGGGTTTGGACTCAGGCTCCTCTAGAGTTGCCGAAAAAACTTTACAACCCTCACCAAACCACTCAGTTGCCTCACTAACCGACACAATACAAGAGGATGGATCATTCCATGACCCTTGGAAAATGACCCCCATCTCACAATTACAAGGTTTAGTCAATACTCTCCTCCCTTTACAGTCGAGAAAAGCCTGGTGTGCAGACAACCAGTCCATTCCTAACAGTACATCAAAGCCTATTATCCCATAGACAATGAAATTCCACACATAGGGTTTCCCTTGTATATCCAAGGATAGGTTAGTCACTCCTAACGTTGTGACCTCCCCTTCTCCCGTTGCGGTGGTGACCCTATAAGTCTTAGGTAATGTAGACGTTTGGAGTCCTAAACTCTTAACTAATCGGGATGATAGGAACGAATGCGTACACCCCGAGTCAAATAAAACATCCACACTAACACTTTGAATCAGAATTTTACCTCGAACTGTGTGGTCCTCGTTCTTAGCGTCCTCGACTTCGACTGCAAAAAGTTTCGCCTTCCCTTTGTCCACTGGTTTTGCAGGTGCTGGGTAGCGATTTGGAGCTGGTGTCTTCTCCTTTTCAGGTTGCTCCTGTTGTTGCTTCAGGAGCTGACGACACTCGTTTTGCAAGTGTCCCGTCCTTCCGCAATTGTAGCACCGACGAGGCTCCCTGCATAACCCTGAATGCATCTTGTTGCAATTTTTACATAGTCGATACGGAATCTCCTGAAACTTCCTTTTGCGGTTCCCATCGACATTCCGTTGATAGTTCTGCTGCTGGTGTTCTTCAGACCTGTTTTTGCTACTACCCTGGTTGGCATTCTTATGTTGCATAGTAGCCTTCCCCTGTTTCTGTGCACGGACATAGTCGTACACCAACTCATGAGTAGTGGCTGCTTCAATCACTTCGGTTATAGTGCCTCTTGGCGCCGTAGCTACCCTACTCCTCAATTCTGGCTTTAACCCCCAGAAAAATTTGTCTGCTCTGGCCCGGGCAGTTGCCAGACTCCCAGATGCAAATCTCTCCAATTGCAAGAAATTTTTGGCATACTCTCGGACTGAATCATCCTTCTGAGTTAGAGTGGCAAATTCCAGTGCTTTCTTCTGGACAACAGACTCAGGAAAATATTGTCCATTGAAAGCTGTTACAAATTCCGCCCAAGGAATGGACGAAATCTCCCGTTGATGGAACACAGTCTTCTCCATGGACTTCCACCAATAGGATGCTTCCTCCTGAAGCATGCATGTCGCCAACCTCACTTGATGGCGATGAGGCACAGAGAGAGCTCTAAATGCTTTTTCAGTAATGTCCAACCAGCTCTCCGCCTTCATTGGATCAGTCCCTCCAATGAATACCTCAGCTCCGTTCTTCCGGAATTTCTCTACAGTGTATCGATCATTGTCATCCCCATCTGGCAGTACCACTTGTCGGACTACCGGTGGCACCGGGTTTGGAAGTTCTCCTCGCTCGCCCGGGTCAGCTATTCCTACCCGCTCTTGGGCGCTCCCCTGATCCCCATTTGGGACGTTACTAGGACCCGCAGCCGAATTTGGAGCTCCATTCCCCATTACCAATCCCGGTAACCTCTGCACCATGTTCTGAACCACAGAACTGGTATTTTCTGAAGCCTGCGCTAGTCCCTGTATGGCCGTCAAAATTTGGCCTAACACACTCTCAAGGTTTGTGTCCGACTGCGCAGCTTGGCTCGACTTCCTTCGGGTGCCTGCCATCTAAAATTTATTCCGTTATGGTTCATTAATTTTTTTTCAATGATTACTTAGGTTTATTAGGGAGGTCCACTAATTCCCTAATGACATACCCTATTGGAGAAAAATAAAATATTAGACTCTTCAACAAGGTACTTGAGTCATAAGATGTGAGCTTTTGGGAAACCGTGCTCCGATACCACCTGTAACGACCCGCCATTTTTCACGATATTGTGGGCCTAACTGGCTAGGTGTTACTCAAAAGTAAAGTAATTATGTCAAACATTTTTTATAAATAATAACATATATAAAGATCCCACAGTCTTGGACCGTTTCCCAGCAGCCACACTTATTTCTCAATTAAATAAAAAAAGGAGTCCTCATATTTATTTTGCTCCATACTCTGGATGTCAATCACCTAATCTCGTATCTGCACACCTGCGGAGGCAATTCCGCGTTAGTGATTACAACACTAAGTAGTATAATAGATAAAACAAAACAAGTACATTCCACTATTTCCTTATGTTTATTTTAATATGCGGTGGAGCGATTCCGCTATACTCCAAAACAATGCGGAGGAGGTATCCGCTGTGATCCGCACACCCCGGCCGTAGCCTTTTTGTGGGGAGGCTACCACTACCGTCTCCAGTGCCAGTGCCTCGCACACCCCGGCCGTAGCCTTTTTGTGGGGTAGCTATCACTGCACTCAGGTGATTGCTATGCCCCGTTTGTGGGGAAGCTCTCACTACCAATTCTAGTGCCAGTGCCTCGCACACCCCGGCCGTAGCCTTTTTATGGGGAGGCTATCACTGCACTCCAGTGCCAATGCCTTGCACACCCCGGCCGTAGCCTTTTTGTGGGGCGGCTATCACTGCACTCAGGTGATTGCTATGCCCCGTTTGTGGGGAAGCTCTCACTACCAATTCTAGTGCCAGTGCCTCACACACCCCGGCCGTAGCCTTTTTATGGGGCGGCTATCACTGCACTCCAATGCCAGTGCCTCACACACCCCATCCGTAGCCTTTTTATGGGGCGGCTATCACTGCACTCCAGTGCGATGGAGGAATCGTTGTGCCTCACTCACCCCGGCCGTAGCCTTTTTATGGGGTGGCTATCACTACTCCAAAACAATGTCGATGCATTACAAAATTCATGCACATAACACGACCCAGTGTCGGACTGAGTCAATTCATTGACCCCGGTTGCACTCGGTGCATGGTAGTCGAATCTGGGCTCAGGCCGACCTAGGCTACCAACAAGGAAAATACGATGTTCTACCTATTATACGTACCTGATTTGTGATTACGTCTGACTGTGACCCGTGAACCCTAATACAGTAATGGGGAGGTCGCTGACAGATGGGACGAATACTCCGTAATGGGAGTGCCGGGACGGAGATGAGGATGAATACTCCCTCCTCCTACATATATATACACTTCAACCATTCCCTCCATTAAATTCTCATACCCCATCATCCATTGGTATTTCCTAGGTTCAACGACCCCTTCATTAAATTCTCACACCCCATCATCCATTGGTATTTCCTAGGTTCAACGACCCCTTCTCCTTTTATAAAGAATAAATGACGGCTAGGGTTTGTGGAAGCACCCTTTCACCATAATTCCTTTAACCGGGTAATTGGGTAATTAACACGGTTCACTTAACCTTTTCACTCAACCTCTTAAATGGTATGGTTCACTTAAATGGTTAAATGGATAATTAATGTGTTCGACTCGACTGATTCAACTAGAATCATCCGATTAGAAATTACTTTTCAATTTAACCGGGTAATTCATACTTAACCAGCTAATGAATTTTTTTTTCCCGGGTCTTTACAAGTAAGCCTTGTTTACCATGTTAACCCATGGACCAACACTTGGTAATTTTTATACCAAACCCCTAGAGTGTCCATGCCCATTGGTTCAAATTTGAGCTGATACCCTATTTATCTTGTCCAAAAATCATCCGAGTAAGTTCGACATTTAATTAAAAAAGATAATTAAGTTAAGTTTTTGAGTTGTGCATCTATGGAGGCATTGCCTCATTTTGTGCGCCGTTGCAATCAAATTGTGATTTGGGTTTTATCTCTTTGTAAGATACGCAAAGTGAGCTCACCGAGTTAGGATGAGAAGCTTGATTCAACCATGTCCATGGACTCTTTTGCTTCATATTTGCTTGGTTCCATAAGTGAGGTTTTCACTGAGTTTTATACATAGGATGACATCGGTAGCTTATAATTGGATCTCTCTAATGTCTATCCATTTAGCTGATATTTTGTGTAATTTAATAAAACATTGAGGATGAGATCTCTTGTTTTTTTTTTGAAATGGAAGATCCAGAAAGCCTATGCTATAAGTCCCTACCTAAGCCTAGTATATAAGTATACGAGTTTATTAGTTTTTTTGAATATGAGAGTGAGTGGGATAAGTGTGTATGAATTGTACACCTACTCCTTTTGCACCCTAAAGTGGTGCAATGTAAGTAGGGTATAGTGAATACAACGTCTTTTCTAAAATCTGAGCACTATGATTGTTCCATGCCACCTGAGTACCGTGGCGTACAATATATAGAGGATGTGAAGGCTTAAGTGTAAGTATGTATGTATGTATGTATGAAGCGGTTGATTTGATCTAGCATGTTTTGTAAGATTCAGCCATGTCAGCTTAAGCTTACTACGTTTTAATATAATCTAGAAGTTTCACATTCTCATGAGTATTAAGATGTTCATCTGAAAGTATTATTTTATTAGTAGTTATTTTTCAAACCGGTAATCAAATCTGTTTGATTACTGACTATTTTCCTATATTTATGTAGGTGAGTGCCATGTTAGTGAACAATGAAGGTGTAATGATTGATAGGCTCATGGTGGGGGATGATACCTTGTATTTGTGGTGAGCTATAAGTGACATATCAAATTTATGTATTGTGGTTGTATGACTTATATAATTCGGGATTATGAGACTTATGTATTAAAAATATAATGACCCGCCCGTTCCGAGCCACGAGCCAAGTGTTATTATAGGAAACTAAATGTTTCATAAATTAATTTTCTATTAATTTTCAAGACTTTTAATAAATCCATAACAATAGATTTACTACATAAATGCACGGAATAATCTAAGTCCCATGAACCAAACCAGCATCCCACTGCCACGCAAACAATCTCGAGAAAATAATAGTCCAATAATAGAGTCCTCCAGCTATCCCGACTCTACCCATCCTTCCATGCTCATACCTGCGGAGACAATTCCGTGTTAGTGATAAAAACACTAAGCCGTATAATTAAATAAAACAAGTCCATAAACTCCCTATCATTATCTATAATAATGGCTGTTGTGACCATTCCAACATGTCAATTTATTAGCTGATGGTTCAATCCACCATGTCCATTAGTTGGCTGATGGGTCAGTCCACCATGTCCATTTGTTGGCTGATGGGTTAGTCCATCATGTCTATTATCAGCTTGCGAGTCCAATCTGTCCATGTCCATTATCGGCTGGGGAGTCCAATCCACCATGTCTATAGGTTAGTCATCTATGTCCATATATTGGCTAATGGGTCAGTCCACCATGTCCGTAATTAGCTGGCGAGTCCAATCCGCCATGTCTCGTTTATCGGCTGATGAGTCCAATCCACTCATGTCCGTTAATTAGCTGGCGAGTCCAATCCGCCATGTCCGTTATCAACTGGTGAGTCCAATCCACCATGTCCGTGATTAGTTGGCGAGTCCAATTCACAATGTCTAATTTATTGGCTGATGGGGTCCATCATGTCCAATCCACCACGTCCATTAGTTGGCTGATGGGTCAGTCCACCATGTCCATCGATTAGCGGATGGGTCAGTCTACCATGTCTGTAATTGGCTGACGAGTCCAATCCACCATGTCTTATTTATTGGCTGATGGGTCAGTCTATCATGTCCATTACTGGCTAGCAAGTCCAATCCGCCATGTCCGTTATCGGCTGGTGGGTCCAATCCACCATGTCCGTTATCGGCTGGGGAGTCCAATCCACCATGTCCATTAGTTGGCTGATGGGTCATTCCACCATGTCCATTACCGGCTAGTGAGTCCAATCGCCATGTCCGTTATCTGTTGGCGAGTCCAATCCACCATGTCCGTAATTGGCTGGCGTGTCCAATCTGCCATGTCCAGTTTACTGGCTGATGGGTCAGTCCATCATGTCCATTACCAATGACTTGCAAGTGCAATCAGCAAGAACAGAAAATGGCCACATGCAAGTGGCAAGCAAAACACCAATGATGACCACCGTCAAGTGAAGTTGACGCTCGCGCTTGCCAGTGATCGCTAGCAAAAGCTGCTAGTGTAGGAAGGGGTCCAAGTGGGTGTCCCTCCCTAAGAGGAAATATGTGGTTCCTCTTAGAAGTGGCAGCCAAAGTGGCTCTACTGGCAGAATCTGGATTCCAACATTTGGAGCAGAATTTGGATTCCAGCGTTTGGAGCAAAAACTAGATTCCGGCCTTTGGAGCAGAATCTGGGTTCTAGCATCTTGAACAAAAAGTAGATGCTGGTGTTTGGAGCAGAATCTGGATTCTTGTGTTTGGAGAGGAATTTTGGTGGGGCTGTAAGCTGAGGATCGTGACAGCATGTATGAGCATGGAAGGATGGGTAGAGTTGGGACAGCTAGAGGACTTTATTATTAGACTATTATTTTTAGATTGTTTGCATGAGGGGATTTTGGTCTTGTTCATGGGGCTTAGATCATTCCAGGTATTTATTATATTATATTTTATGTCATGGTTTTTAAAATCTTGACAATTAATAGAAAAATTAATTTATGAGATACTTAGTTTTATATAGTAACACTTGGCTTGTGGCTTAGAATGGGGTCCTTGGACCCCCAACTGCTGGACTGGCACCCCAATGGCCACCTCACGGCCAGCTTTCTATCATGTACCCTTCACAACCACTTGTGCCGCCACACTTGCAGTTGGTGACAGAGTTCTTGAAGGTGGTTTCCTTCACCGCCACTGCCGTTTGAGCTGTTTTCCGATGCCAACGAGCCACCTCCGGCCGATCCTACCACCCCAACAACTTCCCTTTGCTGAGATCATCATTTTAAGACCACCCATGACTACCGCTGCAACCGCGATCGCCACCAGCGACGTCGCTGCATCCGGCGGTGATACTGCCACTTTTCGGCCATTTCCAGCCAACTAGTGGCCGAACTCTGCCGATCGTCACCACTACCACCTCCACCTTGACGCCCCCTACTATCCCGACCAGTGGCTAGCCCAGCCGTGCCTCCATCGGCATTTTCCGGCGAAGGGCACCGCTGCCCCTTGTCAAGCCCATTTACCCGTTTGCTAGTGATTGCGCCCGCCTCTCACATTTGCATCCGTCACTCACATTCGCTTCCGCTTGGCCCTGCCTGAGTCTATCAGCCATGTCTGAGTCTATCAGCCATGTCTGTGTCTATGTCCATCACTCCAAACCAGCCCAGCTGAGTCGAGAAGTTTATTTAACCCAGACCAAGTTGGCTCGGCCCAACTTGGTTTGGTTCAGCTTGGTTTAGTCTGGTTCAACTTGTTTTCGACTTTTTCTCGACCTTTTTGGTAATTCGAGAACCCATATATTAGTTTAGAAGCATATTCAAATATTTCAATATGTTTGGGTGTTATGGATATTCTTCTTTATTTATTAATTAATCTTATTTATTCAAGATTATTAATTTCTTATTATTTATATATTTGTTGACTATGATGAATAATTATGTGACTAATTATTGTTATTGATAATGCATTATTCATAGATATTATTTTTGTTCATATTTATCTTATTTTATTTAATTGATTGATTGATTATTACTCATTTCTTACTCGTGTTATTATTTATACATAATTAAGCGCATGTTCGTATATTTAATATTTATATTAATATTCTTCATGATTAATTAAAATTAGTTATTTATTTATTTATTTATTTATCTATTAATTTATTTATTTATCTATTAATTTATTTAATTAATTTTTTGTTTGTTTGTTTAATTATTTAGATGTTTACTAACACGAGTATATATGATATTTACCCGTGTCTATTCATGTATTTATATAGAATAATTATATTATTATTTTATTATTAGACTATTATTTATATTCATGTATTTATTATTTATCTAATTATCTATCAGTACATTTCTTTGTTTAATTATTTATTTATTATTTATTATTATTATTATGTCTCGATTTACGTGCTACATGTTTGGTTAGAGGTTTGTTAATAATGTTTTCTTGATTGTGATGTATTGATGATATGAACATACACCATGAGCATGCATCATTTAGAGACATCAATATTTTACTTAGAAGTGGGTTTCGATGTAGTTTACGAAGTCCGAGCTCATCATAGATGAGTCGATGTTCTTGGAGCTTGGACCATAAGTCTGTAGGACTCTCCGTTTCTGCTTGACTCCCTACATGTCGAGTTTAACCTTGTTTTAGACGTAAGATGACATCAATGGCATTTTATCGAATCCCTCCGATGTCGGGCTATTTAGTCATGTTTTGTACATATGTTTAATAAAACTACAAGGATGAGATCCCTTGTTGGTTTTCAAATTGAAAATCCAAAAATATATAATACAAGCCTCTTCCCTAAACCTATTATATAAGTACGAATATTTTTTATGGATTTAATGAATAAGAGAATGAGTGGTACGGAGATATGTATGGACTGCACTAGTACTCCTCCAAACCCTGAGGTAGTGCAGTGTATGAGGGTACTGCGTAACGCAGCACATTTCTGGAATTTGTAGCATTAACTTAACTATTCTTTTTGCCGCTCAAGTACTGTGGCCGGTGTAATATGAAGGATGTGAGGGCGTAAGCATTGTATGCATGAATATGAATATTAGCCGTGCATGCAAGCCGACATTTGTTTAAGTATGTTTGCTTACTATCCAGTGTGAGGCAATTCTAATGTTTCATAAGCTTTCGTGGGTAATGGGGTACCCATTTGCCAATTTGTATTAACTATTTTTTGAACTAGTAACATTCATTACTACCTTTTTTCATATAATATATATAGGTTTTGCAAATCCTAAGTCGACTTTGGTGGGAGGATAGATAAACTTTACACACACTTGAGCTCAGCGCAATTATTTACTTTCTTACTTTTATTTATATTCGATGTATTTTGACGTGTATTGAACATTGTCGTACAGACCGACAACTTTAAACATGACTTGACTCAATTGTAATATTTATGATTCGGTTCTTAGGTGAACTGAAATTGGAGTGTTACAAAAACATTAGTGGTAACTCTATTTTTTTATAACAACAATCAAATGATAAAAGACATGCATATACACAAGAAAAAATCTAGAAGTGCTTTTTTCACAACCAAGTATTCCTCCCATGATACCCAACCAAGTTTAGATCAATTGGGATCCTTGCAAGCTTAGCAGATTGACTCATCATATGTCTTAGAACTTGGGAACTCTCTCCTCAAAATCAAATCTTGACACTAGTAAGGAAAGGGATTTTTCTTATGTCATAATGGGGCCAGGCTAGGGCTTCAAAAATGAGATATCAGGAAGATTAGTAGGGGCATCGCTAACTCTTAATTTCCCTTAACTGATCATTGTGTTCAATAAGAATAGTGACTAAGATATTCCCTTAAGTGTATTCTCCTAGATTGTTCCTCACCACTCGTTATTTTTCCACACACATATTTTCTCTTCTTTTTTAAACAAAAACAAGATATATTAATTTATAGCAAGAATGTAACCCCGTGACCTCAAACAAGTCTTGATTTTTCTCCTCTCCTTCGTTTTTTCTTTGTCCCATACTTCTTCCCTTTCTTCCCTTACCTTGGAAAATCATAACCTTTCCTATTGATGGGCACATTGACCCATCTCCTAGTTAGTCATGCTATGTCAAGGTGACAACAACTATTTTTATAAAATCAGGCTAAGGATTTAATTTCATTAGGGACACAAGCATGAGGTTAATTTGAGGCCAAATTTGTCTAACCGTGGTTCTACTGTTAGCCCTGGTGATCAAATCTTACGTAAATGATTTCCTAACTAGTCAAAAGCATTCCCTTCACCACAAGAATTTTGGCTTGAGATTCTAATTCCTTCTCTATTAGACTTCCAAAAGTTTCCCTTCAAATCCTAACTAAGTTGAGCATTCGGTTGGTTGATGTAACGACCCGCCATGTTTCACGATATTGTGGGCCTTGCTGGCCAGGTGTTACTCAAAATTTAACAAAACCAACCCTATAACGACCAGTCCTAACCGGACCGGGTGTTACTTAAAAGGTTACATGAATAATATGAAAGCAAATAAGTCTAGCATTTCTAACTCAAAAGAACTTATGTTTCAAATGACAATGTATGAAATAATTATCCCACAGTCTTGGACCGTTTCCCATAGCCACATTTATAACACAAGAAAAGTAAAAAGAGAAGTCCGCTTATTATCTGTTCACCACCTGAGTTGGTAGAAGAACCACCCAGTCGTCTCTTAGTCTTTAGTTCCAGCTGCTAACCTGCGGAGGCAATTCCGCGTTAGTGATTAAACACTAAGCTGTATAATTAAATAAAACAAGTCCATAAACTCCCTATCATTATCTATAATATTGGCTGTTGTGACCATTCCAACATGTCCATTTATTAGCTGATGGTTCAGTCCACCATGTCCATTAGTTGGCTGATGGGTCAGTCCACCATGTCCATCTATTGGCTGATGGGTCAGTCCATCATGTCCATTACCGGCTGGCGAGTCCAATCCGCCATGTCCATTATTGGCTGGTGAGTCCAATCCACCATGCTCCGTAATTGGCTGGCGAGTCCAATCCACCATGTCCAATTTATTGGCTGATGGGTCAGTCCATCATGTCCATTACCGGCTGGCGAGTCCAATCCGCCATGTCCGTTATCGGCTGGTGAGTCCAATCCACCATGTCCATAATTGGCTGGCGAGTCCAATCCACCATGTCCAATTTATTGGCTGATGGGTCAGTCCATCATGTCCATTACGGCTGGCGAGTCCAATCCACCATGTCCGTTATCAGATGGTGAGTCCAATCCACCATGTCCGTAATTGGCTGATGGGTTAGTCCATCATGTCCATTACCGGCTGGCGAGTCTAATCCGCCATGTCCGTTATCGGATGGTGAGTCCAATCCACCATGTCCGTAATTGGTTGGCAAGTCCAATCCACCATGTCTAATTTATTGTATTATGGGCTGTCAGATCCTTTCTGACATGGCCATTATTAGATTATGAAGGGCGTAGCCCGTGTTGGACTGAGTCAATTCCTTGACCCCGGTTGCACTCGGTGCATGGTGGTCGAATCTGGGCTCAGGCTGACCAGGTTGTCCACAAGGGAAAATACAACATTTTAAATAATTATACGGACCTGAAAATTTGGTGAAGAACCCGCAACTATAACAAATAATCCTAAAGTCTTCCCCTTTGTGTGTCAAATGTGCTCACAACCTATCTAGAGGATGTTTCATTTAACAACAGAACTTTCCTTTATATAGAAGAATACGTGTGGAATTCTAGAAGTCATTACATTAAATTTTATAAATATGTGTGGAATTTAAGAAGTCACTATATTAAATTTTATAGAAAAGAACGTAATTACTCATAACTATATTTGTGTGATAACGAAAGGTCAAAAACTATGAATGGGTTATAATTGATAAAATATTGATTTCCAAGAATTAATTTAATTAAATAATTGATTCATTTTAAGATTTACAAAACCCTAAATAAAATAACCTAATTATTTTCAGGGTTTTACAATCTCACCAGCTTGGAAATTTTCATCTTCGAAAATATAATAGGGTATATGGAGAAAATTACTCATTCATTATCCTATCTTAGGCATGTCTTTCTTTATGAGTAAGTATAGCTCTATGGAAGTTAATTTAAATATCTTCACATTTTTTTCCACGGTTTTTACAATCTCCCCAACTTAGAAATATTTCGTCCCCGAAATATTATAACGGCCAACAGAAACTAAGAATTAATTATTTATTCGGTATCGGTGCATGCTACTACAATCATAAGAATCTTATGCCACAAATAGGCTTGGGTATTTCTTTGCCATCTCTTGCTCAGTCTCTCAGGTAGCTTCTTCTGATCCCTGATTTCTCCACAATACCTTTACCAAAGGGATTTCCTTGTTCCTGAGTGTCTTAATTTCTCTTGCCAAAATGCGAATCGGCTTTTCCTCGTATGTTAAATTTGGTTGTAATTCTAAGTCTTTAAAAGTTGTGATTATATGATCTTCGTCTCATACATATTTCTTTAGCATTGACATATGGAAAACATTGTGTACTCCAGCTAGGCTTGGTGGTAATGCTAATCTATATGCACAATTTCCGACTCGATCCAGGATTGGGAACAGTCCTATGAATCTTGGTTTCAACTTCCCTGATGTTCTAAATCTGATCACCCCCTTCCTAGGAGATGTCTTTAGGTACACAAACTCCCCAACTTGGAACTCTAGGTCCTTCCTTCGAGTATCAGCATAACTCTTTTGTCGATCCTGCATTGCCTTAAGCCTTTGCTGAATGAGTTTCACCTTTTCAGTTGCTTCCCTCACCATCTCTGGCCCGACTATAACCGCTTCGGTAGACTCCAACCAGCATGATGGTGATCGGCAAGGCCTACCGTATAAGGCTTCAAATGGTGCCATCCTTATACTGGCTTGGTAAGAGTTATTATAGGTGAATTCAGCCAAGGCTAAGTGTTTCTCCCAATCTCCTTCCCAGTCAAGAATGCAAGCTCTTAACAAATCCTCCAAAGTTTGAATGGTCCTCTCACTCTGACCATCAGTTTGAGGATGATATGCTGTACTTAGCTTGATTTGGGTCCCCATAGCTTTTGGAAAGCTTCCCAAAATGTGAAGTGAATAGGATTCTGTCAGAGACCCATAGCTTTGGAAAGCTTCCAAAAGTGAAGTGAATAGGGGATCTCTGTCAGAGACTATCTCTTTTGGAATCCCATGTAGCCTGACAATGTTATTGACATACAATTCTGCTAGGTATTCCGCCGTCCTTCTTGATTTTGTGGGGATGAAATGAGCTGCCTTGGTCAGACGGTCCACAACCACTCATATGGAGTCATGCTTCTTCTGAGTCCTTGGGAGCTTTGCAATAAAGTCCCATGTGACACACTCCCATTTCCAGGTTGGTATTTCTAAAGGTTGTAATAGTCCCCCAGGTAGTTGATGTTGGGCTTTGATCTGTTGGCAAGTCTAACACTTGGAGACAAAATCCACAACATCCCTCTTCATCCCAATCCACCAGTAGATTCGCTTTAAATCCTGATACATTTTAGTAACTCTAGGGTGTATCGAGAACTTTGAGCGATGAGCCTCTTCCAAGATATTTCGCCTCAGTGCATCATCCTTGGGTACACACAACCTTCCTCTAAATCTGATCACACTATTGGAATCAGCTACAATGTCAGGAGTCTTGTCCAACATTTCATTTAGCTCCTCATCACCCATTTGTGCTAGCTTAACCCGATCGACCAAATCATTGGAAATAACCAGATTTGCCAGTAACCCTGTTAGTTGTTCCACAGGATTGATAGCCACCACTTCTGCTGACATGGCCCAAAGTCTAGCTAGCTGCTGACCTATGTCCACCTTGCCCTTCCGACTCAATGCGTCGGCTACCACATTCGCTTTCCCTGGCTGATATAAGATTTGGAAGTCGTAGTCCTTCAAATATTCTATCCACCGCCTCTGTCGAAGGTTAAGGTCATACTGGGTGAAGATATACTTCAAACTCTGGTGGTCAGTGAAGACTTCGAACAGGGCTCCATACAAGTAGTGTCTCCAAATCTTCAGGGCAAAAACCACTGCTGCCAGTTCCAAGTCATGGGTTGCATAATTTTGCACATGAATCTTCAATTGACAAGAGGCATAGGCCACCACCTTACCTTCTTGCATAAGGACGCATCCTAAACCCAACCGAGACGCATCACTGAAGACTACGAATCCTTCATTACCATTTGGCAGGGTCAAGACTGGTGCAGTTGTTAGACTCTTCTTTAGAGACTGGAAACTCTCCTCACACTTACTACTCCATTCAAACTTGACTCCCTTCCTTGTGAGTTTGGTCATCGGCGATGCTACTAAGGAGAAGTCTTTAATGAATTTCCTATAGTAACCGGCTAAACCAAGGAAGCTTCTGATATCAGTGACTGACTTAGGTTGTGGCCAATTAGTGACTGCTTTCACTTTTGATGGATCCACTGCAATTCCAGCCTTTGAGACAATACGACCAAGGAAATTTACCTCCCTCATCCAGAAGTCACACTTTGAGAGCTTGGCGAACAGTTGATGTTCTCTCAGAACTTGAAGAGTAATAGACAGGTGCTTCACATGCTCTTCTTCATTATTTGAATAGACCAGAATGTCGTCCACAAATACGATAATAAACTTGTCCAGGTATGCGTGGAATACTGTGTTCATGAGTGACATAAAGACCGCTGGTGCATTTGTTAGACCAAAAGGCATAACCAGAAACTCATAATGTCCATATCGAGTTTGGAAAGCCGTTTTCTGTATATCTAACTCCTTTACTCGCAACTGGTGATAACCAGACCGCAAGTCTATCTTAGAAAATATTCCGGCTGTTTTTAGCTGATCAAACAAGTCATCAATCCTCGGTAAGGGGTACCGATTCTTGACTGTCACTTGATTGAGTTGTCGATAGTCAATACACAGCCGAAGTGATCCATCTTTCTTCTTCACAAAAAGAACAGGGGCTCCCCAAGGTGAAGTACTTGGTCGGATGGAACCTACCTGCAACAACTCTTCTAGTTGATTCTTTAATTCCTTGAGTCCTGCTGGAGCCAAGCGGTATGGTGCTTTAGAAATTGGTGTTGTTCCAGGTGCTAGGTCAATGGCAAACTCTACTGCCCGCTTAGGAGGTAACCTTGGAAGTTTGTCTGGTAATACATTGGGAAACTCTGCTGCCACAGGAATCATGGTCAACTCTTTGGGTTTGCACTCAGACTCAACTAAATCACCCCAAAAGGTTGCCAACCTCACTTGGTGGTGATGGGGCAAGCCTTTTTGGTGATGTCTATCCAGCTCTCCGCCTTTATTGGATCGATCCCTCCGACAAATAGTTCAACTCCATTCTTCCTGAAGTTTTCCATAGTGTAACACGGTCACTATTATCAACAGCTGGCAGGCACCACTTGTCGGACTACCGGTGGCACTGGGTTTGGATGCTCCCCTCGCTCGCCCGAGTCTGCTAACCCTGCCCGCCCTTGGGCACTCCCCTGACCACCATCTGGGGTGATTCTGGGACTCGCTGCTGCCCGTCCTTGGGCACTCCCCTGACCACCATCTGAGGTGATTCTTAGACCCGCTGCCGAGTTTGAGGCTCCATTCCCTGCTACCACTCTCGGTAACCGCTGAACAATATTCTGCACCACAGAATTTGTATTTTCTTAAGCCTACGCCAGTCACAATATGGCCATCAGAAGTTAGGCCAACACATTCTATGTGCTCAAATTTGACTGCGCAGATTGGTTTGACCGTCTACGAGTGCCTGCCATCTGACAGGTCAAACTATCATGGTTCATTAATATATATATATATATATTCCAGTTATGACTTAGGTTTATTAGTGAATGTATTTATTAATTCAAAACACAACACAGTGGGAGAAGATAATTATTGGACTTTTCAACAAGGTACTTGAGTCATAAAATGTGAGCTTGTGGGAAACCGTGCTCTGATACCACTTGTAATGACCCGCCATATTTCACGATATTGTGGGCCTTGCTAGCCAGGTGTTACTCAAACTTTAACAAAACCAACCCTATAACAACCAATCTTAACCGGACTGGGTGTTACTTAAAAGGTTACATGAATAATATGGAAGCAAATAAGTCTAGCATTTCTAACTCAAAAGAACTTATGTTTCAAATGACAATGTATGAAATAATCATCCCACAGTCTTGGACCATTTCAGAGCCACATTTATAACACAAGAAAAGTAAAAAGAGAAGTCTACTTATTATCTGTTCACCACCTGAGTTGGTAGAAGAACCACCCAGTCGCCTTTTAGTCTTTAGTTCCAGCTGCTATACCTGCGGAGGCAATTCCGCATTAGTGATTAAACACTAAGCCGTATAATTAAATAAAACAAGTCCATAAACTCCCTATCATTATTTATAATATAGGCTGTTGTGACCATTCCAACATGTCCATTTATTAGTTGATGGTTCAGTCCACCATGTCCATTAGTTGGCTGATGGGTCAGTCCACCATGTCCATCTATTGGCTGATGGGTCAGTCCATCATGTCCATTACCGGCTGGCGAGTCCAATCCGCCATGTCTGTTATCGGCTGGTGAGTCTAATCCACAATGTCCGTAATTGGCTAGTTAGTTCAATCCGCCATGTCCAATTTATTGGCTGATGAGTCAGTCCATCATGTCCATTACCGGCTGGCGAGTTCAATCTGCCATGTCCGTTATCAGCTGGTGAGTCCAATCCACCAAGTCCGTAGTTGGCTGGCGAGTCCAATCCACCATGTCCAATTTATTGGCTGATGGGTCAGTCCATCATGTCCATTACATGCTGGCGAGTCCAATCCGCCATGTCCGTTATCGGCTGGTGAGTCCAATCCACCATGTCCGTAATTGGCTGATGGGTCAGTCCATCATGTCCATTACAGGCTGGCAAGTCCAATCTGCCATGTCCGTTATCGACTGGTGAGTCCAATCCACCATGTCCGTAATTGGTTGGCGAGTCCAATCCGCCATGTCCAATTTATTGTATTATGGGCTGTCAGGTCCATTCTGACATGGCCATTATTAGATTATGAAGGGCATAGCCTGTGTCGGACTGAGTCAATTCCTTGACCCCGGTTGCACTCGGTGCATGGTGGTCGAATCTGGGCTCAAGGTGGCCAGGTTGTCCACAAGGGAAAATACAACATTTTAAATAAATATACGGACCTGAAAATTTTGTGAAGAACCTGCAACTATAACAAATAATCCTAAAGTCTTCCCCTTTGTGTGTCAAATGCTCACAACCTATCTAGAGGATGTTTCATTTAACAACAGAATTTTCCTTTATATAAAAGAATATGTGTGGAGTTCTAAAAGTCATTGCATTAATTTTTATAAATATTTGTGGAATTTAAGAAGTCACTATATTAAATTTTATATAAAAGAACGTAATTACTCATAATTATATTTGTGTGATAAAAAAGGTCAAAAATTATGAATGGGTTATAATTGATAAAATATTGATTTCTAAGAATTAATTTAATTAAATAATTGATTCATTTTATGATTTACAAAACCCTAAATAACATAATTCTAATTATTTTCAGGGTTTTACAGTTGATAATCAGATTGTTATTGAAAATATACCCGACAAAATTTTACTGATGAAAGAGTCATCCTAATCAAATCATGTCGTAATCAAAGTATCCTAATGTCTAGCACACATAACAATTAATAGTTATACAAACAAAAAACAGTTAATTGTTCCTCTACCAAACTTAGTTGCAACTATGCCCTCACAATTGATTAGACAACCAATTTTCAAAATATCTATTATGACCAGATGCAAGTAGAGTAGAAGTAAAATACATAAAGAAATGGGGAGAAAGGGTAGAGAAATGCTCATTAGGTGTGTCAATTATCTTCTTCAGAGCTGAGGTTCGCTTTGGTGAAGTGACCTGTTAGGGGAACCCTCCTCCAAGATGGGTTGCAATGTCGTCATCTTCTTCCTCACTTTCTTCATTTTTAGGCGTGGTGTGGACTTTTTGAAGATTTGCCATTGTGGCTTTTGTTCAACTTTTGTTCTATTGGTGGTGCCTGGGTTTGCTTTTTTTCTGCCCGAAGGTCCTCCAAATATGGACTTATGAGAGAAGGGTGGATTAGTCAAATTAAAAATTGCTTCGGCCCATTTGCTTTCCAAGAACTTGTTCCAAGTGTTCTTGTAGGTCAGGAAATTAAGGATCTACTTTTGAGTTTTCTTAATTCCTTTAATCTTCTCCAGGATCTCAATATCGGTGCATTGATCTCCCACAATTGGTATCTCAGCTGAAGCCTTGGTATTGATTGCGAGGCCGACTTTTATTATTTCTTCATTCTTCTCCACAAGGACACCTGATTGTGTTCAAAGCTTACTAATGATTGCCGGAAACCAATGTCCCTTGGTTGGTCCAAGTGAGTTGATTATGTTGTTATAGATGATCCACCCTACATCGGCCTTCATCCTCTCAACCATGGCATAAAATTTCCTAACCAATTGAAGTGCTCCCTCGTTTGCTTGCCATAGAATGTGATCCATCCAAACTCCTTGATCATGTTTCTTTATAACTTGGTCTGACTTGTAACTCACTAGATCCAAAGCCCTTTGATGATTTCTTCAAATGCAGTCTTGGCCTTGGCCGAGACAAAGGGATAGTGGGCCAAAGTAGTAGGCAATGGGATCTCAAAACTTCTTGGCTATTTGTTTCTTCCTTGGTGGATGGGCTTCAGATTTGGGTGCAGCTTTCTTCTTTTCCTCTTAAGGGATGGTGATGGTGGAATCTGTGTTGGGACTTTAGGTTCTTCCTTAAGAAATCTTCTCCTTGTCCTAGTATCTATTCATTTGAGAGAGTCTAGGTGTCCGAGCTCTAACTTTTCTCTTCTTCACCTGCTTCCCCTTCTCCTCTTCCTTCTTTTCCTCTTGCACAACTTTTTTTACTTCTATCTTCTTTACTTGTGGTACCGAGTTTTCTCCAACTTCTTTTGCTTTTGATTTTGTCTTAGCAGTGCATTCAACTGTAGACTTCTGTGATTTTTTCTCCAATGTTAGTTTGGATGGGATAGGGAGAACATCCTTCTTGGTAGGAATTGGTCTATCAAGATTGTGACTGCTTGGAGTTACTTGAGTTGATTTTCTAGGTGCCATCTTCTTGGGTTCCGCATACTTTGCACTGCATCCATCTTTTTCTTTGCTCTTTTCTTCTCCTTCTTTCACCTATTGTGTTGCCTTCACAACTTGTTTCCAAGGGGGCTTTGTAAAGAAAGTAGCAATAGCTAGCTGGTTAGCTTCTCTTTCCCTGGGCAGTGGTGTTAATGCTGATTCCTCATTGTCAGTGTTTGAGCTTTCCACTTTCTGTCTTTCCTTCCATCTGCCTTCTTAGGATATTCTGTTTCCGCAGTGGGCTCGACTGTTTCTGATTTGGCTTGCTGAGTGAAATCATGGGATGTAGGAGGAGAGTCCATGGGTTGTGCTATGACCATTTTAGAAGCCAGTTGGTTCTTTCGGTCCATTCTACCACACATCATTGTGTCAGCCACAATAAAGGAAAATTGTACTTTATATCTACACAATCAATAACAAAAAATATTGATATAAAAAACAAAAGTGACCGGAAATAATAATAACAAGTGTAGTGCAGGTAGTCAACTTGTACCAAATCATGCTAAAAATTTATTGAATCGAAATATGCTAACTCAGATTTGTACAATCGAATCAAGAAAGTATTTGACCATATCCAACAACTGATTCTGTCTCAAATCAGACCTTGAACAACAACTTTAAAAATCATCGAGCATGCTGCAAAAAGAAAATATTAACAATTTGTACCAACATGCAAGACAATCGAACGTGAAACTATAATGTTTAAGCAGAAAAACAGCAGATTGGGATGGTATACAGTGTATTGAAGCTCATACCTCGCCAGTTAGCTACTAATTTCGCTTTGGATTTGGGAAAAAAACTTGAGTAGCAGTAGAGCAAAAAGGGCCTAAGGTTAAAGAACTTTACCTTTTTCTTACCTTTCTTGCATTTTTATCTTTTCCCCTTTTTCGATCAGATATGCTTGAGCTGCTTGGGTTGGTCTGTGCTTCTCCTCAAGCTTGGGTTGGTTTATTACTGAAAATACATATATATATATATATACATATTGTTTTTATTTTATTTTATATGCTTTGTTGCCTCCCAGTGAGCGCTTGTTTTCAGTCCCTAGCTCAACTCGACCCTTGATCATTCTAAAGTCGATCCATTGGGTGAAGTGAATTGAATCACTTCTCCTCCACAATACTACTTTAACCTGTGTACATTTATCTTAAACTAAATCTCATTTGTCTCATTTTCAAGCTCTACTACACCATGTGGGAATGCACACAACACAGTGTATGGTCCTGTCTGTCAAGATTTGAGCTTTCCGGAAAAAAATTTAACCTAGAGTTGTTCAACAATACCCGATATTCTACCTCAAAGTGCTTGGCCAGTATGTGTCAGTCATGCTATAGCTTGGTATTCTCCTCGTACAATTTGGCATCTCGTAGGGTGTTGAGTCTCAGCTCATCCATTTCATGCAATTGCAATAGTCAAGGGTAAGTGACATGTTTTTCCAAATACTATCCTATAAGGGAACATTATGATAGGTATCTAGAAAGCTGCTCTGTAACCCATAGCATGTCATCCAATTTGATTAATCAATCTTCCCTTGATGGACTCACAACTTTTTCCAAGATACTTTGGATTTTTTAGTTGGAGATTTCGGCTTATCTGCTGTTTGTGGATGATAAGCTTTTGCAACCTTGTGTCTAACTCCATATTTGGTCAACAAAGTCTCAAAGGCTTTGTTATAGAAATGTGACCATTTGTCACTGATGATGGGTCTTGGGGCGTCATATCTTGTGAAGATGTTTTTCTTCAAGAATTTAATCATTGCCTTGGAATTATTGGTTGGGAATGCTTGAGCCTCCATCCACTTTGAAACATAATCAACCACCACTAGTATGTACAGGTTATTCTTGGATGACACAAAGGGTCCCATAAAGTCTATTCCCCGAAATCAAAGAGCTCAACTTTAAGAATGTCATGTAAGGGCATCTCTTGCCTCCTTGATATGTTTCCACTTCTTTAATATATGTTGCATTGCTTCACAAAAGAGTTAGAATCTTTAAACAAAGTTGGCCAATAGAAACCTGATTGCAATACTTACATACCCATTCTTTGGCTTCCAAGGTGGCCTCCATAGTTTGACTAATGGCAATGGAATAAGATATTCAGTATCTCTTCCTCTGTGACACCTCCTTATCATCTAGTCATTGCATATTTTGAACAAATATGGTTCATCCTAGTAATAGTGTTTTACTTCATTCAAAATTTTCATTTTCTGTTGGGATGCTATATCCTCTGGCAAGACCTAAGCAAGAAGAAATTTACATAATCTGCAAACCAAGATAAGTTAGAGTCCTTACCTGAAAGAGTTGCTCATCTAGAAATTTGTCTTGAATCAGCAATGCATTGGCTTCATGTTCTTCAGTTACCAGTCTAGACAGATGGTCTACTATTATATTCTTAGAACCCTTTTTATCTCTTATTTCCAGATCAAATTCCTACAGTAATAACACCCATCTGATGACCCATGGTTTGACTTCCTTCTTTTGTAGTAGGTAGTTCAAAACTAAGTGATCTGTATGAACTATCACTCGAGCACCCATCAAGTATGACTGAATTTATCCACTGCATATACTATAGCCAATAATTTCTTTTCTATAATAGTAGTGTAATTCACTTATTGTCATTCAGTGTACTATTTGCATGGTAGATGGTATGGAAGATCATATTCATGTGCTAGCCTAAGACTGAACCAATGGCAAAATCACTAGCATGATACATAAACTTAGGGTTGCTAATTGAGCGAGCCAGCTCGTGAGCATTTAGCGTTTGGCTCGGCTTGACTCGACTAGAAACTCGACATTTAAATGCTCGACTCGAACTCGACTCGAACTCGAATCTTACGAGCCGAGCTTGAGCAAGGTCGTGTTCGACTCGACTCGACTCGGTTATAACTCGAACTCGACTCGTAGTTCGACTCGAACTCGACTTGATAAAATAATATAATAATATAGTCTTTATATTATATTTTATTTATTTATATATATATATATATATATATATGCAATATAATAACAAAGAAGCAAGATAGTTGAGATGGTAAGTATTCACCTTGATGACTTCAAGGTTGTGGGTTCAAACCACATTGGCCTCATTTTTTTTAAGTGAGGTACTTTTGACTTTTAATCGAGCTGGTTTCGAGCTAACGAACGAGCTCACAAAAATTAAACAGTTTAAGTATATTCGAGCTCGAACATATAAAAGATATTCGAGTCGAACTCGAGCATGTATGTCCAAAACTCGTTCGATCTCGAGTCGAGTTCGAACGAGTTTCGAACTATTCGAGCCGAGTTCGAACACATGTTGAGCTTGGCTCGCTCGCTCAATTAGCACCCGTACATAAACTTGAAAGGTTTTGACCAATCTGGTGAGGCAATGATGGGAGCATAAATGAGCTTCTTTTTAGTCTATCAATGCTTCTAGGCAAGCTTCATCAAAATTGAAAACTACATCTCTTTTCAACAAATTGCAAAGTGGTTTAGCAAATTTTGAAAAGTCCTTAATAAACTTGCTGTAGAATCCAATATGGCCGGGAAACCTTCTCACTCCCTTGACAATGGTTGGCGGTGGCAACTTCTCAATTACTTCCACTTTTGCTTGGTCCACCTCCAGGCCTTTGCTTAAGATTCGATGTCGTAGCATAATTCCTTCTATTACCATGAAGTGACACTTCTCCCAGTTCAAAACTATGTTGGTTCTTTCACATCATTTCAAAACTTTGCCTAAGGCCTCAAGGCATTGGTCAAAAGCATTTCCAAACAATGAAAAATAATCCATAAAACTTCCATCCTATAGTCCAATATGTCTAAGAAGATGGGCATCACGTATCTCTGAAATGTTCCTAGTGCATAAACAGTCCAAAGGATATCCTTGTGAAGGCAAATGTTCCATATAGACATATGAATATGGTCTTCTCTTGATCATTCGAATGAATTGCAATCTAATTGTATCTAGAGTAACCATTTAGGAAACAGTAGTAATCTTGTCTGGCTAACCTATCAAGCATTTGGTCATTGAATGGTAGAGGAAACTGGTCTTTTTCATACGGTCTTGTTCAACATTCTGTAGTCCATGCATAATTTCCCATCTGGTGGCTTTGTTTACCACCTCCTTCATTAAGGCATCTATGGTACTTAACACTTAGCTTACTTCCTTCTTCAAGCAAGATTTTGTGCATGCAAATATTTGGGATTATACCTCCAATATTTGGTCCTTTAGAACTCTTAATAATTTTTCTTCCTGCAAAGGTGTGAGTGATACATAAATAATCACATGAAGGGCATTAGGTTGTTTAAGGAATGCATACTTGAGATGCCTTGGGAAGGGCTTCAAATCTAGCTTCAGAGGACTCATGATGGATGGAATGTTCACCTTCAATTCTGTCTGTGTTGTAAGGGCTCTAGCTGTTTGCACCTTGTACTATTGCTGCTAGGTTGGTTGTCTAGCCATGCCATCAACTTTGCTGGATCTTCATTTTCTTCCTCTTCTAATTCCTTAGAAGTTAGTATGGGTTCAAGAGGGTTTGAGAATTGGTCTCTCTTGTAGATTTCTATGACTACTTGTTTAATGACATTGACTATAAAACAATCATCAGTAGTCTCTGAGTATTCCATGGCCTTGAAAATGATGAATACCACTTGTTCATAATTCACCCACATGATCAATTCTCCCATGGCCACATCAATTAGGGTTCTTTTTATTGTAAGAAATGGTCACCCCATGATGATTGGGACATCCTCTTCTTTTTCCATATTTAATATCACAAAGTTAGCTAGAAAGATGAACTTGTCTACCTTAACCAGAATGTTCTGCTAACTATAACTTCACAGTGGTAGGTTTATCTTCACCTAACCCCAATTTCTTATAAATGGACAGTGACATTAAGTTGATCATGGAGCCTAAATCACAAAGGAATTTGCATGAAAAATTTGATCCAATAGAATACAGAATGATAAACCTCCCTAGATTTTTCAACTTTGAGGGTAGTTCCCTTTGTAATATTGCACTGCACTCTTCATTAAGTGTCACTGTTTCAAACTCCTCTAACTTATTCTTTTTGGACAAGATCTATTTGATGAATCTTGCATAGCTGAGCATCCGCTCTAATGCCTTAGCAAAAGGAATATTGATGGTAATTTTGTGAAGATGTTCAAAAAGTTCTCAAAATTTTGGTTCGTCTTGAAATTCTATTGCCGCTATGGATAGGGAAGCTTGGGCACATACTTTGTTGGTTCTAGCTAAGGAACTGGTTTCTATTCTTCCACCCATCTTTCTTCATTTTCTTTTTCCATGTCTGGGCCTCCACATTGAGCACTTTCTTCTAGCTTTTGATGCTTGTAAGGGTCAGACAGTCTTTTCTACTTCTCAATTATACTTCCTTACCTTCTTCCATTACTGGCACTTGTGTATCACTTGGAAGCCTTCCAGGTGGTCAATTGTTTAGAGCACTTACCAATTGTCCCAATCAGTTCTCAAAGTTTCAAATGGAAACTTGTTAGGTTTGCATCTACTGCTGCTGTGTCTGCATAAACTGCATGAACATCTCTTCCATGGACAACTTCTTTTCAGCAAGTGGTTGCATCCTATTTTGTACTTGAGCTTGAAATTCCGGTGGTGCCTGGGCATGAGCTTGTGGTTTCTGACCACCAGCTTGATTTCCACCCTATCCAAATTTGGATAGTCTCTCCAACCTAAATTATAAGTGTTGGAGTAGAATTTATTCTGATTCCTGTTGTCATTGCCAATAAAGTTGGTTGTCTTGGTTTGCATTGGACATTGTTCCCACAAATGATCATTTCCACAAATATCACAAGATAGGACTTGTGCTACTTGATCATGGACCTGAGTCTTTGTCTCCATGTTCTGCACCTGCTTACTAAATTTCATCATTAGTGCTGACAACCCATTGAAAGCATGCATTTGAATCACTTCTGGCACATTCTTCATTGTTGTCCTATCATCCTATCATACATCATGTGATGATGATTAGAGGCTAGCTTCACTATAAGCTAATATGTAGGGCTGTTGACGAGGCCGATCGGAGTCAGTTTTTCCAAAGCTCATGACCGGATTGTTTGTGGTTATAACGAGTTCAAGTTTTATACATTCCAAATCAGGCTTTTAAAAATTTGAATTCGCGTTGGGTTTCCTAAAATACGAATGACTCAAGATCGACCCAAGGCCATATAAAAAGGAATGTTTGAGCCTTTTAGAGCTTTCAATTAGTGTATGGGGGAAGGAGCGATGACGGCGATTTGTGATATGGTAGGGTTTGGGAGATGTAGTGGCAGCTGGTGGTCGGCTACCGGCGATGGGTGACGGGCGACTACGGGTGATGGGCGACGGGTGACGGGCAACGGGGGATGGGCAACGGGCGACGAGCAAGGACCACCATTCTTTTTGGGATAAAGTAAAGTTTGGGAGAAGTAGTGGCGGCTGGTGGCGGGCGACAAGCAACGGGCGACAGGCGATGACCACCATTCTTTTCGTGATAAGGTAGGGTTTGGGAGGAGTGGCAACAAATGATGGCCAGTCGACAACTATTCTTTTCGTTATAGGGTAGTCTTTGGCAGAAGGAGTGGCAACGAGCAACGACCAATCGGCCACCATTTTTTCGTCATTCATTTTGTTCCTGAAAAATGATAAATCTCTTCTTTTCTATCCTATATCTATTAGTAGTATGGATTTCATTATTTTTGTGTCTATCTTTTTATAATCTTATATTTTCTATCTTGTTATTTAATTTTGTACTCTTTTGTTTGCTTAACAGTGATAAGTCTCTATATTGTTATCTTAGATCTTGTATGGATTTCATTATTTATATTTCCCCCTTTCTATGAAGCTTGTTTTTTAGACAATCATAAAGTCCAAGCATTAAAATCTTTCATTGAAGAGATTAATTTGAAAGGTGCCATCTTTTTCTCAATTTTTACTGTGTTCTATTTTTTTTAACAAATTATTATTTTTTCTAATGAACTCTAACAGTGTTCATTATATTGTTCATGGACAAGACAGATTCTTAGAAGTTAGACTTCGTGAAGGAGAGGATTGTAGGCATGTAAGTATACAATCTTGCTTTTCAATTTATTTTCTTGCAAAAGTTTCTATATAAACTTAGCTAACAAATATAAATTTTTTTAATTGCTATTACTAATTTTCTAAATTATCAAGTATTATAATTGTTACATATAAGTTAATTAAACACTAAATAGTCAACATGTGTATACATAGCTGTTATATATAGTTTACTAAATCACTACAAATTTTATACATGTGTTATGTTATTAAATAGTTCCAAATTTATTAGTTATTGTGAAAAAATTTAGTGATGTAACTGTTTTTTACAATTTAGTTAGGGTGTAAACTTCTATAGCTACTTTCAAAACTATCAAGCACCACAAATTACAATGAAAGCAAAAATAGTAAGTCTAATAAAATAGCAAGATAAATGCAAAGCAAATCACAATTAAGTTCAAATGAAATAATGATACTCAGAACAAGTACTAGCATGATGATGCCATACAAAGCATGTTAACTTTACCTTTATCTTCTTGTTCTTTAGAATCATTAGAATTAAGGTACATTGGGCGTCACCAGTCTTGTGAACAAATCAGCGCCTCAACAGTTTCGAATTTCAAACTACTTCTATGCTCACTAATCAAACTTTCACCTATGCTAAATGCATATTTAGAGGCAACTTGTAAAATTTCGAAAAAAATAATTATGTTATTTTATTTAGGGTTTTTTAAATTCTAGAACGAACCATAAATAATGTTTAATTAAATTAATTCTTAAGAATCAATATCATAAATTATCAATTATAACCTTTAGAGTACCAGTACAATAGTATTTATATATGATTTTAAATAAGTTTTATTTATTAAAATTTGCTATTGGGAGTCGTGAGTGCAATTTAAAACACATTTGCTTTAGCTCAATAGTCAGTTTTCTTAACCTTTTGTTATTACACAAATGATATATTTATAAGTGATTACATTTTTTTTTATAAAAGCTTAATGTAGTAACTTGTTGAATTTCACACATATGTTCTATATGAAGGAGAATTCTGTTGATGTTAAATAAAATATCAACTTGATAATTTTTGAGAACCCTTAGCTCATAAAGGAAAAGCTTTAGAGAAGTTTCATTAATATTATGATCATGTGTCATAATTACAGGTGCCTCATCACAATTCTAAGTCCATATAAGTAAAGACCGCGAAAAAAAAAACAAAAGGACGTGAACGCGGTTTGGGAAGGACCGAACGTGTTATATTCAATGCTCGGTTAATTCTACCCGATGAATTATCATATTTTATTATTTACCCGGTTATCCGGTTAAATGAAATACGGGTGTTTTCACATACCCTAGCTGTCATTTCATTTTATTTTATGAAGGACGTCTTCCACCCTAGCCTTCATTCGCATTTTCTTCTCCTCTTCCTTACCGGCATGTCTTCTTCCTTGCTTAGGTATTCTTCCTATCTCCCTCTTCTTAATTTTCTTACATGCATATTTTAATTTGATAATAAGCTTTATAATCGTGAGGATTAAAGTTTAAAATCAACAAGAAAGAAATCTATACACGACTGATTGGCCGATGAGTCCCCTGTTTCGGCGAGATGGGCAAGCACAGGAAAAGTTTCGCCGGGAATCGGTGGCGACGGTTGTTCTGACGTCGAGAGATGATCCTACTCTCTTCGTCAATCAGTGTAGGGGTCGATCTCACGTGTGTGGATGCCGGCCTGGGGTGGTAAATGGCCAAAAATAGAGGACGGCGGCAAAAACAGAGGCGACGGCGGTGGGTGAAGAAATTCGGCCGTCCTGGGTGGCGACGGGTTCCAATCTGGCCAGGGAAGGACGATGGGGGTCGAGCGTGTCGAGGCGACTGCCCCATTGAGGCGGCTATGCTCGCCGGCGGTCGGAATCTGAGATGCAAGCGCACCGATAGGCAGGCGATGCAGGCATCGCCGCGGGTGAAAGGCGGCCGGAGTTGGCCAGGGCGACACCACAACGACATGGCAGGGCTGGGCAGCGAAGATTGACGGTGCCGGAGACGATCGCCGGCGGCGGCTGCTGTCGGGAACAGGGGATGGCGCCGGGGAAGAAGAAGAAGATGAAAATTACCTTGGGTGGCAAACTTGTAAATAATGCTTGACTCGACACAACTCGAGTTAAATAATAATACTAACTCGTAAATAACACCTGACTCGATACCAACTCGAGTTAAAAATAATACAAACACGTAATAAATCTTGAAAAATAATTATTTTAATGTTATGGGTTAAGGTTACTAAACTAATTAATTATTGTACGAAATCACCACAATTAAAAAAAATACGGTAATGATAAAAGGTCGATAATGAATCGGCACAACAAGCGATTAAATTAAATTGGACAGTTATAACTAATTAATAAAATAAAGATTTTACCTTTACCATATTAAATTTAATATTAGGTAAATAAAGTAATTATTTTAATGACAAGTAAGTAATGTAGTAAATAAGTTATTAAACTATAGTCAGGTAGCAATCACTAGCGTCGAATCTAAATAGAATAATAAAAATAAATAAAGTTAGAAACTTTATTAAGTCAAATAATTTAAAATAATTATATTATTAATATTTTGAATAATAAAATTATTTTAAATAATTTAATCGAACAACTTAATTAATTAAATTACTATAAATAATAGTAGCGATTAAAAATTATAAGAGTAAACTAAATCATCAAGATCGGGGTTAAGTAATTATCATCACAAAGGAAAATTAAATACTTATTTAGCAGTAATAATTATTTTATCAATTGTTAGGTATTAATTATTATTTAGATATTTAATTTAAAATGTAAAGTAGGACTTAAATAATTATATCACATGAATAATTAATTATCTCACTAGATTTGTTGAGAATTCAATATTTAATATTTTTGAATTGTTACATGTTATGTTGCCAAAAATTTTAATATATATATTGGACATATATACCAGCAAGCATTCCTACTTAAATAAAATTAGACTTATGTATAATTTTATGTTCTCGTTCAGATTAGGATCATTAGTCACAGCTGCGAGTTCGAAATATCAAGGTGCGTATAATTATTTAAAATGTTGTACTTTCTCTTATTGACAGCCCTAGTCGGCCTGAGCCCAGATTCAACCACCATGCATAGGAATGAAATCGGGGCCAAGGAATTGACTTAGTTCGACACGGGGCCACACCTTTAAATTTACTATGTGGGTTCATATAATTATTTGAAATGTTGTAATTTCGCAAACGATTATAATTATTTAAAATGTTATATTTTCCCAACTGGTAGCCTTTGTCGACACTAATCTCAGAATGAGCTGGGAGATAATTTCTAATTTTAGAATGGGCTGGGAGACAATTTCTAATCTCAGAATGAACTGGGAGACTACCTAATCTCAGAATGACTTGGGAGACTACCTAATCTCAGAATGAGCTAGGAGATAATTTCTAATCTCAGAATGAACTGGGAGACAATGACTAATCACAGAATAACCTGGGAGATCACCTAATCTCATAATGAACTGGGAGACAATTTCTAATCTCATAATGAGCTAGGTGACGACTTTTACGAATCTCAGAATGACCTGAGAGATAAATTACTAATTTCAGAATGACCTGAGAGATAATTACTAAAAGACTTGTGAAACGATAATAAAAAATGGGTGAAATGATAATAGGGATTATATTGACTTGTTTCATTTAATTATGCGGCTTAGTGGTTTTATCACTAACACGGAATTGCCTCCGCAAGTGAGCTACTGTGGACTGGAGAATAGAAGTGTGGTTGGTGGTTCTTTTACCAACCTAGGTATGGTGAATCGATAATAAAAAAATTTGGACTTCCTTATTATTCTCTTGTGTTATAAATGTGGCTATGGGAAACGGTCCGAGATTGTGGGACTGTTATTTTATATTTTAGAGAACATGATTTATTGCTATGATTTATATTATATGTTCCGAGACTTATTTGCTGTATTTCAATTCATGTTCCAGAATGTTACATTTACATTAACTATATTTTTAAGTAACACCTAGTCCGGTTCGGGCGGATCGTTACAGGTGGTATCAGAGCCAAGTTTCCTACTAGCTCACATTTTATGACTCAAGTACCTTGTTGAAAAGTCCAATAATTATCTTTTCCCACTATGTTGTGTTTTGAATTAACAAATTCATTCGCTAAAAAACCTAAATCATAACTGGAAAAAAAAACCTATTAATGAACCAAGATGGTTTGACGTTTCAGATGGCAGGCACTCGTAGACAGTCAAACCGATCTACGTAGTCAAATTCGAACAGAGAGAATGTGTTGGCCCAGATGCTGACGGCCATACAGGGACTAGCGCAGGCTTAAAAAATACAAATTTTGTGGTTCAAAATATTGTTCAACAGTTACTAGGAATGGTAGTAGGGAATGGAGAGTCAAACTAGGCAGCGGGTCCCAGAATCACCCCAGATGGTGGTCAGGGAAGTGCCCAAGAGAGGGCACCAGCGAGTTCCAGAATCACCCCAGATGGTGGTCAGGGGAGTGCCTAAGGGCAGGCAGGGTTAGCAGACCTGGGCGGGCGAGGGGAGCGTCCAAACCTAGTGCCACTGGAAGTTCGACAAGTGGTGCCCAGCTGTTGATAATAGTGACATTACACTATGGAAAAGTTCAGGAAGAATGAAGTTGAACTATTTGTCGAGGGATCGATCCAACAAAGGCGGAAAGCTGGATTGAAATTACCGAAAAAATGTTTAGGACTCTATCTGTGCCCCACCACCATCAAGTGAGGTTGGCAACATGCATGCTTCAAGAGGAAGCATCTTACTGGTGGAAATCCATGGAAAAAAACCACATTCCATCGAAGTGAGATTTCTTCCATCACGTGGGCAGAATTTGTCGCAGCTATCCTAACCAAACAAACAGCTCTACTGCCCATTGTTTGGTGAGGGTTGTATAGCCTTTTTGGCTAACTCAGTTGGGTCTATGTCAAAACCCAAAGAGTTGTCCAAGATTCCTGTGGTAGCAGAGTTTCCCGATGTATTCCCAAAAGAACTTCCAGGGTTACCTCCTAAGCGGGTAGTGGAGCTTGCCATTGACTTAGCACCTGGAACAACACCAATTTCTAAAGCACCAAGGAGTTAAAGAGTCAACTAGAAGAGTTGTTGCAGGTAGGCTTCATCTGACCAAGTACTTCACGCTAGGGAGCCCCTGTTCTTTTTGTGAAGAAGAAAGACAGGTAACTTTGGCTGTGTATTGACTATCGAAAAATCAATCAAGTGACAGTCAAGAATTGGTACCCCTTACTGAGGATTGATGACTTGTTTGATCAGCTGAAAACAGCAGGAGTATTCTCTAAGATAGACTTGTGGTCTGGTTATCACCGGTTGCGAGTAAAGGAGTCAGACATATAGAAAATGGCTTTCCAAACTCGATATGGACATTATGAGTTTCTAGTTATACCTTTTCGTCTAACAAATGCACCAGCGGCCTTTATGTCACTCATGAACATAGCATTCCACGCATACTTGGACAAGTTTATTATCGTATTTGTAGACAACATTCCCATCTATTCAAATAATGAAGAGAGCATGTGAAGCACCTATCTATTACTCTTCAAGTTTTGAGAGAACATCAACTGTTTGCCAAGCTCTCAAAGTGTGACTTTTAGATGAGGGAGGTAAATTTTCTTAGTCATATTGTCTCAAAGGCCGGAATTGCAGTGGATCCATCAAAAGTGAAAGCAGTCACTGATTGGCCACAGCCTAAGTCAGTCACTGATATCAGAAGCTTCCTTGGTTTAGCGGGTTACTACAGGAAATTCATTAAAGACTTATCCTTAGTAGCATCGCCGATGACCAAACTCACAAGGAAGGGAGTCAAGTTTGAATGGAGTAGTAAGTGTGAGGAGAGTTTCCAGTCTCTAAAGAAGAGTCTAACAAATGCACCAGTTTTGACCCTGCTAAATGGTAATAAAGAATTCGTAGTCTTCAGTGATGCTTCTCGGTTGGGTTTAGGATGCGTCCTTATGCAAGAAGGTGAGGTGGTGGCCTATGCCTCTCGTCAATTGAAGATTCATGAGCAAAATTATGCAACCCATGACTTGGAATTAGCAGCAGTGGTTTTTGCCCTGAAGATTTGGAGACACTACTTGTAAGGAGCACAGTTCGAAGTCTTCACTGACCGCCAGAGTTTGAAGTATATCTTCACCCAGAATGACCTTAACCTTCGACAGAGGCGGTGGATAGAATATTTGAAGGACTACGACTTCCAAATCTTATACCATCCAGGGAAAGCGACTGTGGTAGACGACGCGTTGAGTCGGAAAGGCAAATTGGCAAAAGATAGCAGCTAGCTAGACTTTGGGCCATGTCAGCAGAAGTGGTAGCTAGCAACCCGGTGGAGCAACTAACAGGCTTACTGGCAAATTTGCTTGTTTCCAATGATTTAGTTGATCTGTTAAGCTAGCACAAATGGGTGATGAGGGGCTGAATAAAATGTTGGACAAGATTCCTGACATTGTAGTTGATTCAAATAGTAGGACAGATTTAGAAGAAGGTTCTGTGTACCTAAGGATAATGCACTGAGGCGGAATATCTTGGAGGAGGCTCATTGCTTAAAGTTCTTGATACACCCTGGAGTTACTAAAATGTATCAGGATTTAATGCGAACCTACTGGTGGATTGGGATGAAGAGGGATGTTGTGGATTTTGTCTCTAAGTGTCAGACTTGCCAACAAATCAAAGCCCAACATCAACTACCTAGAGGACTATTGCAACCTTTAGAAATACCAACGTGGAAATGGGAGTGTGTCACATGCGATTATATTTCAAAGCTCCCAAGAACTCAAAAGAAGCATGACTCCATATGTGTAGTTGTGGATTGACTAACTAAGGTGGCTCACTTCATCCCCATGAAATCAATGAGAACAGCGGAATACTTGGCAGGATTGTATGTCGACAATATTGTCAAGTTGCATGGGATTATAAAGGAGATAGTCTCTGGCTGAGATCCCTTATTCACCTCACATTTCTGAGAAGTTTTCCAAAAAGCCATGGGGACTCAAATCAACCTGAGCATAACATATCATCCCCAAATCGATGGTCAAGGTGAGAGGACTATTCAAACTTTGGAAGATTTGTTAAGAGCTTGCATTCTTGATTGGGGAGCTGACTAGGATAAACACTTAGCCTTTCCTGAATTCACCTACAATAACTCTTACCAAGCGAGTATAGGGATGGCACCATTTGAAGCCTTATATGGTAGGCCCTGCAGATCTCCATCGTGTTGGCTGGAGTCTACCGAGGCAGTTATAGTTGGGCCAGAGATGGTGAGGGAAGCAACTAAAAAGGTGAAACTCATTCAGTAAAGACTTAAGGCAGCTCAGGATTGACAAAAGAGATATGCTGATACTTGAAGGAAGGACCTAGAGTTCCAAGTTGGGGAGTTTGTGTACCTAAAGACATCTCCTACGAAGGGGGTGATTAGATTTAAAATATTTGGGAAGTTGAAACCAAGATTCATAAGACCGTTTCCAATCTTAGATCGAGTTGGAAATTGTGTATGTGGACTAGCATTACCACCAAGCCTAGTGGGAGTACGCAATGTTTTCCATGTGTCAATGCTAAAGAAATATGTACGAGATGAAGATCATATCATCACCAATTTTGCAGACTTAGAATTACAATGAAATTTAACCTACGAGGAAAAGCCGATCCGCATCCTTGCAAGAGAAATAAAGACACTTAGGAACCAGGAAATTCCTTTGGTAAAAGTATTGTGGAAAAATCAGGGGTCAGAGGAAGCTACATGGGAGACTGAAGAAGAAATGGCAAGGAAATACCTTAGCCTATTTGTGGCATAGGAGTTTTATATTTGTAATAGCATGAATTGATCTGAAAGAAATAAATAAAGTTAATCATAATTGTTCTGTTGCCTCTTATGATATTTTGGGGACGAAATATTTCCAAGTTGGGGAGATTGTAAAAACCATGAAAAAAAAAGGGCACGAACGCGGTTTGGGAAGAACCAAATGTGTTATATTTAATACCCGGTAAATTATTATCTTTTATTATTTACCCGGTTACCCAGTTAAATGAAATACAGGTGTTTCACATACCCTAGCCATCATTTCATTTTATTTTATGAAGGACGACGTCCACCCTAGCCTTCATTCACATTTTCTTCGACTCTTCCTTACCAGCGTGTCTTCTTCCTTGCTTAGGTATTCTTCCTATCTCCCTCTTCTTAATTTTCTTGTATGCATATTTTAATTTGATAAAAAACTTTATAATCGTGAGAATTATAGTTTAAAATCAACAAGAAAGAAACTATACACGACTGTTGGCCGACGAGTCCCCTATTTCGACGAGATGGGCAAGCACAGGCAAAGTTTTGCTAGGAATCGGTGGCGACGGTCATTCCGATGTCGAAAGATGATCCTACTCTTTTCGTCGATCAGTGTAGGGTCGATCTCATGTGTGTGGATGCCGGCCTGGGGTGGTAAATGGCCAAAAACAGAGGATGGCGATAAAAACAGAGGCGACGGCGGTGGATGAAGAAATCCGGTCATCCTGGGTGGCGACGGGTTCCAATCTAGCCTAAGAAGGTCCATAGGGGATCGAGTGTGTCGAGGCGAGCACCCAATTAAGGCAGCGACGCTCGCCGGCGGTGGAATCGGCAACGTGAGCATGCCGACAGGCAAGAGATGTAGGCATTGCCGCTTGTGGAAGGTAGCCGAAGTTGGCTAGGGTGACACTACAATGGCATGGCAGGGCTAGGTGGCGACGATTGACAACGGCCGGAGATGATCGCCGGTGGCGGTTGGAGGGCGGCGGCTGTCGGGAACAAGGTATGGCGTCGGGGAAGAAGAAGAAGAAAATTACCTTGGGTGGCAAACTTGTAAATAATGTTTGACTCGACACATCTCGAGTTAAATAATAATACTAACTCACAAATAACATGTGACTCGATACCGACTCGGGTTAAAAATAATACGAACACATAATAAATGTTTAAAAATAATTATTATAATGGGTTCTGGGTTAAAGTTACTAAACTAATTAATTATTTTATCAAGTCGACCAAGACTCCCACATAGTAATTTTAAGGATGCGGCCTTGTGTCGGATTGAGTAAATTCCTTGACCCCAGTTGCACTCGGTGCATGGTGGGTGAATCTGGGCTTAGGCCGATTAGGGCTGCTAGTAAGGAAAAATACAACATTTCAAATAATTATATGGACCTGGATAGTTTGTAAGTGATCTCCCAACTGTGACCAACGATCCTAATCTGAATGAGAACATAAAATTATACATAAGTATAATTTTATTCGAGTAGCAATGCATGCAACTAAATGACTAATATATATATCACTATTAAAATTCAATAACATTAAATATCAAATTATTCATGTGATATAATCATTTAAATCCTACTTACATTTTAAATTTATTATCTAAATCATAATTCACACTTCACTAATGATAAAGTAATTATTAACTTATAAATAAGTATTTAATTTTCCTTTGCGGTGATAATTACTTAACCACGATCTTGACGATTTAGTTTACAGTTATAATTTTTAGTTGCTACATTATTAATAGTAATTTAATTAATTAAGTCATTCAATTAAATCAATTAAATTAGTTTGTAATAGCTTAATTCAAAGATATTACTAATACAAATATTTTAAATTATTCAACTCATTAAAGTTTCGAACTTTATTTATTTTCATCATGCTACTTAGGTTCAATGCTTATGATTTTTTTACTCGATTATAGTTTAATAACCCATTTTCTACCTTACTCACTCATTACTAAAATATTCACTTTATTTACATAATATTAAATTTAATATAGTAAAGGTGAAATCTTTATTTCATTAATCCCTTATAAACATCTGATTTAAAATTCATCACTTATAGTATGCCGATTAATTATACACCGTAAAGACAATGAAAAAAAAATTTTACGCCGACGCGGTCGGTTAAGGACTGAACGCGGTCTAAGAAAGACCAAACGTGTTATATTCTTTACCCGGTAATTCTACCCGGTTAATTATTTACCCATTTTATTATTTACCCGGTTACTCGGTTAAGTGAAATACTGAGTGTTTTCACACACCCTAGCCATCATTTTCATTGTTATAAATTTTGAAAGAGGATGTCATTTTTCACATACGGGTGTAGGGGTGTCTTCCTCACCTTAGCCGCCTAGTTCTCCTCTTCCTTACCGGTGTTTCTTCCTTACTTGCGTATCCTTTCTATATATATTTAAAATAATTTAAAATAATTGTATTAATAATATTTCTGAATTAAAATATTACAAATTATTTTAAATAATTTAATTGAACAACTTAATTATTTAGTTTGCTGTAAATAATAATAGCAATTAAAAATTATAACTGTCAACTAAATCATCAAGATCGGGGTTAAATAATTATCACCGCAAAGGAAAATTAAATACTTGTTTATTAGTAATAATTATTTTATCAACTGTTAGGTATAAATTATGAGTTAGATAATTAATTTAAAATGTGTAGTATGACTTACATGATTATATCACATGAATAATCAATTATCTCACTAGATTTGTTGAAAATTTAATATTTAATATTTTTGAATTGTTACATGATATGTTGTCAAAATTTTAATAATTATATATATATATATATATATTAGATATTTAGTTGCATGTATTTCTACTCAAATAAAAGTATACTTATGTATAATTTTATATTCTCTTTCAGATTAGGATCATTGGTCGCAGCTATGAGTTCGTATTATCGAGGTCCGTATAATCATTTGAAATGTTGTACTTTCCCTTGTTGGCAGCCCTAATCAGCCTGAGCTCAGATTCGACCGCCATGTGCTGTAAAGCAATCGGGGTTAAAGAATTGACTCAGTCTGACACGAGGCCGCACCTTTAAAATTACTATGTGTGTTCATATAATTATTTGAAATGTTGTATTGTCCGTATAATTTTTGAAATATTGCATTGTCAGTATAATTAATTGAAATATTGTATTTTCCCAAGTTGGTATAATTATATAAAATGTTGTATTTCCCCAAACTGGTATAACTATATGAAATGTTGTATTTTCCCAAACCGGTAGCCTTGTCGGCACTAATCTCAGAAGGAGCTGGGAGACAATTTCTAATCTTAGAATGAACTGGGAGACCATGATTAATGTAACGACCCGCCCGTTCCGAGCCACGAGCCAAATGTTACTATATGAAACTAAATATTTCATAAATTAATTTTCTATTATTTTTCAAGATTTTTAATAAATGCACAACATTAAATTTAATATATAAATGCTCAGAATAATCTAAGCCTCATGAACCGAACCAAAATTCTGCTGCCATGCAAACAATCTTGAGAAAAGAATAATCCAATAATAGAGTCCTCCAGCTCTCCCGACTCTACCCTTCCTTCCATGCTCATACCTGCGGAGGCAATTCCGTGTTAGTTATAAAAACACTAAGCCGTATAATTAAATAAAACAAGTCCATAAACTCCCTATCATTATCTATAATATTGGCTGTTGTGACCATTCCAACATGTCCATTTATTAGCTGATGGTTTAGTCCATCATATCCATTAGTTGGCTGATGGGTCAGTTCACCATGTCCATTTATTGGCTGATGGGTCAGTCCATCATGTCCATTTATTCGCTGATGGGTCAGTCCATCATGTCCATTACCGGCTGGCGAGTCCAATCTGCCATGTCCATTATCGGCTGGTGGGTCTAATCCACCGTGTCCGTAATTAGCTGGTGAGTCCAATCCGCCATGTCCAATTTATTGCCTGATGGGTCAGTCCATCATGTCCATTACTGGCTAGCGAGTCCAATCCGTTATCGGCTGGCGAGTCCAATCCACCATGTCCGTAATTGGCAAGCGAGTCCAATCCATCATGTCCAATTTATTACCTGAAGGGTTAGTCCATCATGTCCATTACTGGCTGGCGAGTCCAATCTGCCATGTCCTTTATCGCCTGGTGGGTCCAATCCACCATGTCTGTAGTTGGCCGGCAAGTCCAATCCTCCATGTCCAATTTATTGGCTGATAGGTCAGTCCATCATGTCCATTACCAGCTAGCGAGTCCAATCTGCCATGTCCGTTAACAGCAGGTGATCCAATCCACCATGTCCGTAATTAGCTAGCGAGTCCAATCCACCATGTCCAATTTATTGTATTTAGGGTGTCAGGTCAATTCTGACATGTCCATTTTTAGATTGTGAAGGGTGTAGCCCATATCAGACTGAGTCAATTCCTTGACCCTGGTTGAACTTGGTGCATAGTGGTCAAATTTGGGCTCAGGCTGACCCGGTTGTCCACAAGGGAAAATACAACATTTTAAATAATTATTCGGACTTGGAATTGTGATGAGGTACCCACAACTACGATACAGGATCTTAATATGAATGTAATTTCTCTAAAGCCAAATGTGCTCACAAGTTATCTATAGGATGTTTCATTTAACAACAGAATTATCCTTTATATAGAAGAATATGTGTAGAATTTAAGAAGTCACTATATTAAACTTTATTAATATGTGTGGAATTTAAGAAGTCACTACATTAAATTTTATAAAAAAGAACGCAATCATTCATAACTATATCATTTGTGTGATAATGAAAAGTCAAAAACTTACTATTAAGTGAATACGAATGTGTTATAAATAATATTTATTCTTAAGAATTTATTGAATTAAATATTATTTATGGTTTGTTTTAAGATTTATAAAACTCTAAATAAAATAACCTAATTATTTTTTTTCGGGGTTTTACAATTAATCTCAAAATGAATTGGTAGACCACTTAACCTCAGAATGAGCTGGGAGACAATTTCTATTCTAAGATTGAACTGGGAGACTGTGTCTAATCTTAAAATTAATTGGGAGACCACCTAATGTCAGAATAAGGTGGGAGACAATTTCTAATCTTAGAATGAACTGGGAGACCATGACTAATCTCAAAATGAATTGGAAGACCACCTAATCTCAGATTGAGCTGAGAGATAATTTCTAATCTTAGAATGAACTGAGAGACCATGACTAATTTCAAAATAACCTGGGAGACCACCTAATCTTAGAGTGAGCTGGGAGACAATTTCTAATCTCAGAATGAGCTGGGATACAACTTTTACTAATCTCAGAATGAACTAAGAGACAAATTACTTATCTCAAAATGACCTGAGAGATAATTACTAAAGACTTGTGTAATAATAAAAAACGAGTGAAATAATAATAGGGATTATATTGACTTGTTTCATTTAATTATGTGGCTTAGTGGTTTTATCACTAACGCGGAGTTGCCTCTGCAGGGGAGCAATTTTGAACTGAAGAATAGAAGTATGGTTAGTGGTTCTTTTACCAACCTAGGTATTGTGAATCGATAATAAAAATTGGACTTCCTTATTATTCTTTTGTGTTATAAATGTGGCTATGGGAAACGTTTCGAGACTGTGGGATAGTTATTTTATATTTTAGAGAACATGATTTATATTATATGTTGCAGAGACTTCTTTGTATTTACCTATATTTTTAAGTACCACCCGGTCCGGTTCGGGCGGGTCGTTACATTGATCGTTTATCATTACCGTATTTTTTATTACTTATATCCATGTTGATTTCGTCCAATAATTAATTAGTTTAGCAAATTTAGCCCATAACCCATTAGAATAATTATTTTGAAAGATATAATATGAGTTAGTATTATTTTTAACTCGATCCATATGGAGTCAACCCATATTTACAAAACTGCTATCTTCTTCTTCCCCAACGTCCTTCTTCTTCTACCTTCTTTACACCAGAAAATAGCTCCTGGTGCCTTCTTCTTCAACCCAAAACTAGATCACTTCCTTCCCTAACTGCTTCCCCTCCCTAACAATCCAATTGGAAGCATAAAGCTCGTGCTTTATAGGAACTATCCACGTCCAAACTCTGTTATGTACCAAGACGCGACTCCTGGCCAGCAGCACCGCCGGGACTACAAGGCGATCTTCGTCCGGCCAGCAGCACCACCGGGAACTCTTCCCTTCTCCCTGCATGAAAACCCAACGTCAAGGCCAAGCGTTCTAAGCATGCACGGCGTGAGCCTTGGCCGGCGAACTGGTATAGGTGTCTGGAATCAGCGTTCATCCTTGAAATTCCGCCCACAAACCACTGTAACTCCACCACCCATCTGCAGCAAGGGTCTAGGCAAGCCATCCCTTTGACCCAGTAACCAGAGAGGTCGTCGGGGGTGTGAGGGGCTGCCTTGCAATTGTTTACAGTCGGCCATCCTTGCCCAAATTCTTGCACCCGTAGGCCATGGCGAATTTCAGTTTACAGTTTAATTTTAGTTGTTTAATGTTGATTTCAGACATTATTTCTCATGTTTATGAAGCTTATTATCAATTAAAAGAATATGCATGCAAGAAAATTAAAAAGAGGGTGATAGGAAAGATACCCAAGCAAAGGGGAAAAAGTCAGCACTGGTAAGGAAGAGGAGAAGAAAATGCGAACAAAGGCTAGGGTGAGGAGGACGTCCCTCATAAAAAATAAAATGAAATGACGGCTAGGGTATGTGATAACACCCCAATACCAGCATTTCGTTTAACTAGGTAAATAATTAACTGGGTAGAATTAACCGGGTAGAGAATATAATACGTTCGGTCCTTCCCGGACCGTGTCGAATATTTTATATATATATATATATATATATATATATATATTTCACAATCTTTACAATAATTACCTCTAAGTTAAATGATTTATAATTGATGATTGTTAGCACAACATGCTAGGATTGATTAATGTCTGACTATGAATGAAGTGATAAGTGACATGATTTGATAAATTGGGAAAGAATGGTAAGTGATCTAATGAGGTAAATTGAATTTGAGCATGCTAATCGAGCACGACGTAACTTAGAAAAACACAATAAAATTGGTATGATATGAGTTAGAATTAATTTCACATTTATGATTATTTGATTGTTGATGGATGTTGTTTGTTTGTGTGGCGTGTAATATTCATGACGAGTTGATGCATCATTCAGTTAGCGGGTGTTAACTTATAGATTTGTGTGTATGTACGGAGTAGGAGCTCGCCTCCTAGGCACGATGACATGCTTGGAGTTTCTACCAGGTCAGTTTAGGACTCGTCTCTGTTTTACGCTCTCTTCTATTGTATGTTTATTTAATTATTTGCAGGATGGGTTAACCGGGGTTTTATCGGGTCGCACTTAACTCAGGCCATTTAGTTGAACAATTTTTTGGATTAATAAACCCTCGAGGATGATTTCGAAAACAAGATCCAACAAAAATTGCCTTTGGCCTATTATATAAATCCCTTCCTAGGCCTATATATATAATTTTATCAAGTTTTTAGTGAGACGAGAGATGGAGAACCGACTTCACGTACCATGAGCAGATGACGTGACAGTCAAAGCGGTCTCTGGATTAGTGAATGGACTATTCCATTCTTGAGCAATCCTGACATCTCCGCATATAAGTTCCTCACACCCCGAGAACGTGGAGGTTTACGGGTATTGTTTAGTACAGCGCATGTCTGGAGTTGTGGTTCAAAGGGTATTAAAGGAGAGAAGTATACTAGCATTTTCTTTCGTATGAGAGTTTGCTTTCATAGCCAATTTATTATAGTTATCTTTTGGACTAGTAACACTTGTTATTTACATGTTTTTATACTACATATAGGTAATAAGTAGGAGTTGGATGTGCCAGCCTGGATGGAGAAGCACTGATGTCGCTTGTACACATGTCAGTCAATAGAGTGGTTAATATTGTGTTTATGATGTTATTATATTGTGAATGGTGTGATTAAATTCTTGAGACATGATGATGTGACATGATTGAATACTAACACATGATGATAGGATGTGAAACATGAATAGATTGCATCAGTGAGCTAAGACCTAAGCTTCATAATGAGTATACAGTAGATTTGATTCTGTGTGAATGAAATTATTGATATATGCATATATGTTTATATATATTATTTTGGCATGGTGGCCCCTAATTGCACTTAGGGGAGACTCTGTACGTTGTATTTCATAATTTTTATTGATTTTTATCATAATTGTATTGTTGTGTAAATTAATTTGAACGTCATCCATGTAGTATTATGTTAGGGTTTTGTACATTCATCCATACATGGTGAGTCGTATCTTCATCTTAAGACACCGAGATTGGATTCGCAGTAGGTAGGTTCGAGTTAGCTGACCTAACCAGGGCCCATAACATGTCGGTTCGGTTAACAAGTGTGAATTGGATTTGGGGTGTTACAGAATTGGTATCAGAGCCACTCTCGGTCAATTAAATTGAAAGATACATTTATAGGTGATGTGTGTGCAAAGACTACTTCAAGTCAAGCTGGCAAGTATGTCTTTGTTTGTTTCCTTCACATGTAAATTTTTTTCATAAGTTAGTTGCATAACAGTGTATTCAAGGCTTGATCAGAGATACGTTGAATTGACCTTAGTTAAGCTAACCGGTTATTTGTATGGTTTTTTATCATAATATCAGGCTATTTGCACCGATAGGTATGAGGAGGGCATGTTGTAGTGCTAAGAGATGTAGAATAGGTATAAGACCCTCGTCTTATACCAGATCTAGATGTCAGCTGGAATCTGACAAGAATGTCGTGATGAGCTTAGAGACCCACCAGTTCTGTCCATTGCATAAGAGAGTTAGATGAGTCGTGGGGTCCACATGTTCGATAAGCTAAGATTGAATTGGATATTGACCAAGTGTTCAAGTTTGGCATGTCACCACATTAGTCCTGCTTTCGTGGGACATGTTGTACATTGTGGGAATGAATTAAAAAGAAAAGGGGTACCAATAAGGATCTTGAAGTATAGAGATACTAGAAAGTTAGTTGGCACATGAGATGGACCACCAAGTTTCTTAGACAAATCCCTAAGGATGAAGGCTATAATTATGCCAATGGAGCCATTGAAGTACATGGAGCATAAATGAGAGTTGTGCAGATGATTTGAGGTGGACCACTTCCAGAAGACAGTGATGAATGAGGATGAGTAGTGAGGTGGATCAACAGTCTGATGAGCACTTCACCACCTCCTCCTCTTCCACTAGTTTATGACCTACGAGCAGTAGTTTTGGCTTCTCTTTACCAGACAAAGGTCTTGATATGATGAGGAAAAGATTAGGACCACCATTGCCTACGAGATTAAATATTTGATGGGATTCTACCTGAGATAAGGCACCAGATTAATGATTGCCATTTGAGGGCCAGTCAGCACTGGTAGAAGTAGCCAGTCCAGATTTCAGGAGATTAGTATGGGTTCAAGATTAGTTCACCATCATATGTATCACCACCATGATCCAGACCCTTCTGAATCAGACACGCATGGTTGGACAACCTGAGCCGAGTTGTTAACAACCAAGATTTGTCAGAGATAGTAGTGGATTTATGATATATACAATCAAGATCAAATTTTTAGCATCTAGATAGCATTGTTGCCAACAAAGTTGCACAACTGCTGACAGAGTGCACAACCACTGACCGAGGTGCACAACCACCGACCAAGTTGCACAACCGCCAACCGAGTGCACAACCACTGACCAAGGTGCACAACCACCGGCCGAGTTGCACAACCTCCAACCGAGTGCACAACCACTAACCGAGGTGCACAACCACCCACCAAGTTGCACAACTGCCGTCCAAGATGTGCTACCACTAATTGAATATGCACTACCGCCGTCCGTGTATTGCTCATTCTCCGACCAAGTAGATCAGTTAGAGCTTAGTAGGGTCAAAGTTGAGGAACAAGATATAGCTACAATGGAATTAGCAGAACAGGGGAGAGTCAGGAAAACTAAGGTTATTCTGATGAGATGGCATAGGATCTGACTTCACGAGCTCTCTTGCAACCATCATCTTGACCTAACACCGTTGGGTCAGATGTATATTGCAAGATAACACGATTAGATACTATTAATGACAGTCTCATAAGGATGTGCATGGACAGAGTCAGAAAATATGACATTATGTCCTCCAGATGGGATAGTCATAATGATCAAAGTGCTTAAACAGCACGATAGTACATCCATGGACCCACAACTAGCATACACAGACCAGATGGTTAGTAGATGATCACACGTGTAGTTTAATCCATTTAGCGATTGACCAACTAGCGAGAAGAGTTCGACTTATATTAGAGTATTGGGCATAGATAGAGGGAGTGAGGAAGAGTCTTTCCGAGAGATAGCGATTCCCTTATGTTTTTCCAGTATGATTAGGTTCTCACCTTGAACCATAGGGTTGAGCCTTGCCCTGGGTATAGAAGCACCTTCATGGTATTGATTAGGGTTATAGTGCAAGTAGATGTTTGTAGACCGATCTTATGATGACGATTTCACCCCAGCTTGAGAGTGATGCAGATAGGGGTTTCAGACAGGGCAGACCATGCTGACTAGATAGAGTGATACCAATGTATGCTCATCTTGATTGATAGCCTTGCTTGAAAGTCTACCACAGCGGTAGTAGTCATGTGAGTCAAGATTAATGTTACAAATCGGTATAGGATGGCAAGTCACACACCACTAAAGAGTGGACAAGACACATGTCAAACCTCATTATGAGTCCCTATAGACTTGAGGGGAGACAGTGGTTCTTTAAGTCATTTGAACCCCGCCCATTTAGAAGTGTGTGACTAGTACAATATCGAGAAACATGTACCTACAGTTAGCTGATTGAATGAGAACCACTTAGGAGTCATTTTTGAGATTCGTCAGTAATTGGCTGTTCCACACACTAATCACCTGTGGCATAGTAAATCATGGTGATCTTAGAAACAAATCCATAGACTTGCCAATGTTTTGGCTACCCAGTATGCTACATAGAGATTTCATCTCCCCTGCCACTTGCATGATACCTTGACCTTACAATAGATCAGAATGACATACCTATGTAGCAAGTTTTTCTTAGCCTAGTGGATTCCCCATTTACCTGGCGTTAGATACCATATGTGAGGATGAGATATCACTTATTGAGAGTTCTTGAGCAGTGTGACTAGATTTCCACGACATTCAGTTTTCTTTCCTATAACCCAGAGATGTCACACAAAGTAGAGTTTTCACTTGAGAATTTCTACTCACCCTTCTAGATATATCAGTTTTACTATCAGTTAGCCAGAAGATTGAGATGAGTATACATTGACCATAGCACATGCCATAGACCAGATGTAGGCTCTACAGTCCCATACAGAGTATGTTATCATACTTCTTGAGACACGCTGTGTATGTACAGGTGTTCTCACCTCCACTTCGTCAGAGAGCTCCTTTCAGTAGTAGTTAGTGGTTGTATAGATAGCCACCAGAGCCATAGTATACAGTAGAGTCATAGCAGCTATCCTTATTCTCTTATGGAACAGAGTGAGATACTTTACTCAAGACTGAGTCAACTAGAACCCAGTGAGCAGTCCAGTTCCTTATACAGGGACACTTGAGAGTTGGATCTAGATTGGCAACAGTGAGCCATGCAGCTCCTTAGTCTATACACCCAACCTAACAGGAGACTCATAGCACACCTTAGGATGGTTGTAGGACTAGGAATAGAGTTTAGTTGACTTTTACATAGATGAGGTTTAGAGAAATATAGGTAGATGATAGCAGGTATGCCTTGCCCTCGATATAGTTTTTCCAAATATAACCTAGACTAGCACCTTGCGGTACTCTAGAGTATCTTCTTGACCAACCCACTAGGCCCTTAGGGGTGATCTAGGTTTTCCCACCGAGTTAGTAGTAGGGAATAGAACAGAAGAGAATAATGATGGTAATGTCAAAACATGCATAGACAACAGTAGGGACCAGAACAAAAGAGAATGACTATGGTAATGTCAGAATAGGCACAAAAGATTAGAATTAGAATGTTTGAAGTTGATAGCATCACAAGCAGAACTCTGCCATGTGAGCGCAACTAATGTCAGTGAGGATGTACATGACTATTAAAGAATAAAGGTTATAGCTGATGTGTATCCAACTTCTTGGTTCAATTTCAGTAGAACATGCTTGAGTTAAAATTTTGAGGGCAAAATTTTTATAAGGAGGAAAGATTGTAAAACTCATGATTTGAGTCAGGGTTTTATACCCGTGAACCGATTAGTTCAGTCGTCGGTTCGAGTCAAGTATATTTCAGAACACTTGTACTGAGCCAACGCTGATCGCGTGTATGAGTAATGAGGGTCATGTGTACCCAAGTATATAATGATAATGTTATGAATGCAATAGAAAAGAATGAATTATCAAAATATATGAGAGTATGCAAATTTATTTTTTATTTTATTCATAGTGGATCGAAGAATTAGTTTTAGGTCATTTACTGCATCAGGATGCGTTATGGGGCAGTTTGGGTGGGCTAATAGTTACAGAGCATGTCATTGTGGTATTATATCGTGTGATATATTTTATGGGATTTCCCCCAATTTTTTAGATTTTTTAGGATTTAATACGACTTAGTTATTATTCTTGACTCGAGACAGAGTCGAGCCAAGTCTTTTTTATGAACTTGCCACCGACCACAGCTGACCTTTTTTTCTTCGTCCCCATCCAAACCCTTGCTGAGCTGCCTCCTCTGCTCTTCATCACTGCCGACGCCGCCCTACCGCTGATCGTTGCCGCCAGGCCCCGCCACGGCGTTGCCGTGATGCCCCGATCGCCCCTGGCCATCGTCCAGTCACCATGACATGAGGAAGACGCACCTTGCATTGCGCTTCCATCGCCGATCATGCCACCAACGACCGTTGCTACCGCTATCCAGTGGTTGCTTCAACGCCTTCGACCAACCCACGACCTTCCCCAACTGGAGTGGAGCCCAATGCTGCCCACATCAGCCGGCTTTCTTCACCCATTGCTGCCGCCTCGGATTTTGCCTTTTTCCAGCGAGCCACCACCTCCTCCAACTATGTCGACGTCGTAGACCCATCGAGCTCGCTAAGCCGGCTCCAACGGTACCCAATACAACCGCTATCCCGCCAATAGACGCCGCCGGCGATTGCCTCTAAAAAATCATCGGAAAGCTGCCGAAAAACCACTGGAACCTACCAGAAAAATGCCGGAACCCACCCGAAAACCGGATTCTCTGGAATTTTCCGGATTTTTCATGGAGCTCATCTAGTCAAGCACCGAATTTAAGATCCAAAACGTGCGACGAAACCCTAGCCGTTGCCAATTGTCAAAGACGAAAGGTATAATTACCTCTAAGTTAATGATTTAAAATTGATAATTGTTAGCACAGCGTGCTAGGATTGATTAATTATCATGATTAATCTCTGACTATGAATGAAGTGATAAGTGACATGATTTGATTAATTGGGAAAGAAATGGTAAGTGATCTAATGAGGTAAATTGAATTTGAGCATGGTAATAGAGTACGATGTAACTTAGAAAAACACAATAAAATTAGTATGAATAGGATGCGTTATAATTACTTTCACATTTATGATTATTTGACTATTGATGGATGTTATTTGATTGTGTGGTGTGTAATGTTCATGACAAGTTAACGCATCATTTAGTTAGCGGGCGTTAGCTTCTAGATTTGATGTGTATGTATGGAGTAGGAACTCGCCACCTTGGCGCGATGACACGGTTGGAGCTTATACCAAGTCCGTTTAGGACTCATCTCTGTTTTATGCTCTCTTCTATTGTATGTTTATTTTATTATTTGCAGGACGGGTTAAGTGGCATTTTATCGGGTCCCCCAAACAGTTTTCTGGATTAATAAGCCCTTGAGGATGAGATTCCTTGAGGATGATTTTAAAAATAAGATCCACTACAAATTGCCTTCGGGCCTATTATATAAATGCCTTCCCAGGCCTATATATATAATTTTATCGAGTTTTCAGTGAGACGAGAGATGGAGAAACAAACTTTATGTACCATGAGTAGATGTCGTGACAATCAAAGCGGGCTCTGGATTAGTGAATGGACTGTTCCATTCATGAGGGATCCTGAGAACTCGGCATATGAGTTCCTCACACCCAGAGAACATGGAGGTTTACAGGTACTGCTTAGTACAGCGCATGTCCGGACTTGTGGTTCAAAGGGTACTAAAGACGACTGCTTGAGAGTACTCGGTCTTCGTGCTCAAGGCCAGGAGAATTATGGAGGTAAGGAGAGGACTTAGGATATACATGTAGTCCCGATGGCCCAAAGAAAAATGAAATGAGTAAAATGCCAAAGAGGCATAAGCAAAGCAGACATTTCTGGATGCTAGCGGGTCTGCAGCGCAATGGCTCCTCAGTAGGTGCCTTTCAGAGAGTTCACGAGAAGTATACTTGTGTTTTCTTTCATATGAGAGTTTTCTCTTATAGCCAGTTTATTATAGTTATCTTTTAGACCAGTAACACTTGTTATTTACGTGTTTTTATACTATATGTAGGTGATAAGTAGGAGTTGGATGTACCAGCCTAGACAAAGGAGCACTGATGTCGCTTGTACACATGTCAGTCGATAGAGTGGTTAATATTGTGTTTATGATGTTATTATATTGTGAATGGTGTGATTAAATGCTTTAGATATGATGATGCGACATGATTGAATGCTAGCACATGATGACAGGATGTGAAACGTGAAGAGATTGCACCGATGGGCTGAGATCCAAGCTTCATAATGAGTATACAGTAGATTTGATTCTGTGTGAATGAAATTATTGATATATGCGTATATGTTTATACAGATTATTTTGACAGGGTGGCCCGAATTGCACTTTTAAGGGAAACTCTGTCCGTTGTATTTCAGAATTTTATTGATTTTTATCGTAATTGTATTGGTGTGTAAATTAGTTTGAATGTTATCCATGTAGTATTATGTTAGGGTTTTCTACATTCATCCATTCATGGCGAGTCGTATCTTCATCTTAAGACGCAGAGATTGGATCCCCACTAGTTGGGTTCGATTGAAATGAGACTTACCCTAACCAATCTCCCTACTTTCAAAATTACGAAAACATAACATAATAATAGTAGGCTTAGGTAGATAATAATAATATTAACAAGCCTCTGGAAAGAAGGCAACTTGCGATGAATCTTTTAGTTTTTAAAAATAACTCAAGGGATCATCCTTGAGGGTTATTAAACACGACGTCTAAATGGCCTAAATTAAGTGAGTTGTGATAAAATCACAACTTAACTCATCCTGCAATATAAAACAACCCACCAACCCACCCATCAGATATGCGTAAAATAAAAAATGAGTCCTAAATGGACTAGTCTTCAAGCTCTAAGCAATTTATCAATGAGCTTGAACCATGCGACCTATAACAACCCAACTCAACATCTAACACAATCTATATGATGCATGCATAAAAATACGTGATCAAACGAGATATGGCTAATTTAAATCAATTGTTATATATATTTGTAGATTACAATAGATGAATAAAAATATGATATGAATGAATGAATAAGAACAATAACAAAATAATAATGCAAGATTTACCAAAATAGAAGATTGAACAAAATTGTACGTATACAAGATCAAGGTTCTAGATCTGATAAAAAATTATAGACTTTCATCAAATGTCCAAAACAAAAGAGGAATAAATAACATTATTCTCAAAAGAATAATGGTTTATCATAAATTTGATGATCGAAATATATACTTCAAAGTATAGTTGACGTAGATGTACCTTAACGTGTAACTAACTTTGATGACGAATTCTAGTGAACTTCTGATAAACAACGATATTGAGAAAACTCAACATAATCTAGAAGGATGATAGAAATATAATTTTAAATTCATGGTAAAAAGATGTGTTTAAAAAGATAAAGTTTTTCATAGAAAAATGAGAATACAAGGAAATAAAAAGACAATGAATTTTAGTATTGGGAATTGAAGAGATGTATATTAACATGTGTACATAGACATGACCCACTATGTAGTATGGTTTATTAATGTGGTATGACCCATGATATCTTTATGACTCTAATTAAATTTTACTTACATAATTTCATTACTTTTGTAACTGTACAACGCTAAAAAATCTTTGAATGAATATAAAGTCAAACGGGTGACATGCATAAAGTGAAAAACTATTAAAAGAGGTGTGACAGCAAGGCAAAGGTCATATCAACTTAATTATTTGTAACATCTTGACATTAAATGCATGACTAAAACACCATTCTCAAAACGCTCCTATAACGCGTAAATGGCTTTATTAATTACTTAAAAAACACAACGCATCTCAAACAAAATCATACCAATATGCACCCACACGAACAAAAGCCTTCAAACAAACAGACGAGGAACACCTCTCCCTAGAATTGAGAGCCAAAAGCCAATCTAAATAACAACATAGCTCTCAAAAAATCCAAAATGAATAACAAAGCCAAAGAAATCCTCCAGATTGAAGGGCTTGTGGCAAGGTGGTATCAGAGTCTTAAACACCAAATCCACGACAAACTGCAATCGAAAATGGGAGAAATGAAGAAGATATTGCTACAGATTCAACAAGAGATGACTCTGATGAGTGGAGCGAGTAAGACAAAGCAAATGGAGACACCTTCTACACGGTTGAGCAAAGCTCCAATCCCTCTTGCTCCTAAACCAATATCTGAAATTACAGCTACTAATTTTACTAAGAAGTCATCACTTGAATTTCCCAAATATACGGGCAATGAGGACCCGGTAGACTGGATTGGAAATGTTGAACACTATTTCAGATTACATGTTATTGTTGTGGAGGATAGAATCACATTGGCCATATTCCACGTGCAAGGCAAGCTCGTAGATGGTATCAAGTTTTGTAAAATGATGAAGGATTGGTTGATTGGGAGAGATTTAAGGGTGCAATCATCGTCAGATTTGGACCTTCTCCTTATGAGAACCATTTCGGGGAACTAACCAAATTGGTACGAACAGGATCTGTGCAAGATTATATTGATGCATTTGAGACTGCTCTCGGAAAAACTCGAAGGATTACGCAAGACCAGTTGGTTTTCCTGTTTTATTAGAGGGTTGAAGCCGAACATCGCAGCCAAACTGGAAATTAACGAGCCCCAAAACCCGACCAGTGCTTCCCTGTTAGCCAAAAATATGAACGGAAGATGAATATTAGAAAAACTAACCAAGGATCTCTTGCTCACTAGACATACAAGGAAGAAGAAGCCATAACCTAAGTGAACAAAGAGGCCAGACATCAAACTGGAGTGGCCAAAATCAATAGTGAAGCACCGCAGATAAAGAAGTTCTAACTATGGAGATGTGAAGGAAAAGAGAGCCAAGGGACTATGTTTTAAATGTGACGAGAAATACGAACCAGGACATGTCTGCCAAAAGCTATTCCTGATTGACCTTGTATGGGATGGTGATGAAGTTAATGAGTGTCAAGAAGAAGAGGAACCTAAATTGTCCGTAAGAGCTATGAATGGACATGTTATAGCTGATACCATGTGCTTTGTGGGAACCTACAAAGAGAAAGGCAATTGTATTAGTTGATTCAGGAAGCACTCAGAACTTCATAAGTCGGTATGTTGTGAATGAGTTTGGCCTAACTACGAAGATATCAGCTTCATTAAGAGTAGGTGTAGCTAGTGGCCTAAAGTTACTGAGTTCAAGGAAATGTTTGGACCTGGACATATTAATACAAGGGTACAACGTCAAGGCTGATTTTCATATCATTCCTTTGAATGATTATGACTTAGTTTTGGGAGCTAAGTGGCCGAGGGAAATATGGTCAGTACGGTGGGATTTTAATGATATTTTGTTGTCATTAAATTATCTTCAGAAGGACATCATCTTAAAAGGAATCCGTACTAGGGAGACTGCATATATATATATCTGGTCGGTGAGCAACCAAAGAGCGAAACAAGCTGTGGAAATAGTAGTGCTGCAAAGGGTAGAACAACAAGACAAAAAAAATAGATCTCAAATTATCTGATGAGCAAGAACGACAATTGCAAGAATTGCTGCACTCACGTGAGGAACTCTTCGAGATTCCAAAGGGGCCCTCTCCTAAGAGAGATGTGGACCACAGAATTCCGCTGAAGGAGAACACCACAGCAATTAAGTCAAGACCCTATCGTTACCCTCATAATCAGAAAGAATAAACTAGTTACCGACTTATTGCAACAAGGAGGAGTCCAATTCAGCAACAGCCCTTTCTCATCCCCGGTATTATTGGAAAAGAAACATGATGGACGGTGGAGAATGTGTGTAGATTATAGGAACTTGAATGCAGCTACTATTAAGCATCAATTTCCTATACCAGTGATTGATGAGCTCCTTGATGAACTCCATGGTGCTACCTATTTCTCCAAACGGGATCTTAGGTCAAGATACCATCAAATACGCATGGAGGAGGAGGGCCTTGAGAGGACAGCATTCCAAACTCAACATGGGCAGTTCGAGTTCAAAGTCATGCCATTCGGGCTACGTAATGCCCCGCAACTTTCCGGTCACTGATGAACAGGATCTTCCAACATCATCATATGAAACTCGTGTTGCTTTTGTTTGATGACATTCTGATGTATAGCAAGGAGTGGGACCAACACCTCAAGCACTTGGAAGCTGTTTTCAAACTACTGCTGCAAAACCAACTGGTATTGAAAAGATCTAAATGTGAGTTTGGACTGCGAGAAGTGAAATACCTTGGACATGCATTGTCGGTATCAAGACTAGCAATGGATCCACAAAAGGTGGAATCAGTAATGAAGTGGCCAACCCCAAAGTCATTGAAGATGTTGAGAGGATTCTTAGGAATGTCGGGCTATTATAGAAAGTTTTTAAAGACTATGGGTTAATGGCAGAACCGCTCACCAAATTATTGAAGAAGGAAGCGTTTGGTCGGTCAAAAGAGGCCATGGAGGCTTTTAACAAACTAAAACGATCTCTCAGTGACGCACCAATCCTAGCAATGCCCGACATTGAGAAGAAGTTTGTTGATGAGTGTGATGCTTCCTCATCGGGAGTGGGGGCTGTAATTCTCCAAGAATCCAAGCCGGTGGCATACATCCGCAAGGCTTACATGGGAAGAAAAGAAATCTTTTAGTCAATGTTAGAGAACTTTTAGCTTTCGTGCTTGCGGATAAAAAGTGGAAGGCATACCTATTCGGAAGACAATTCACAGTACACACCGATCATCTTAGCCTCAAGTATTTATGGAGTCAGGACATCCACGTAGGCCAACAATAAAAATGGTTTCTTGCCATCATGGCATCTGACTGTGTGATCCAATACAAGAGAGAACATTATAGCTGATGCTTTGTCTAGGCAATTTATAGATGACAGTTCACTCTCTGAAGGTGTTAAGACAACGAATTTGATGGCTATCTCATTACTTGATCCTAGTTGGATAAGACAATCAAGGAAGACCTCGCTGACAGTAAGCTCCTTAAGGACAAAGTGGGGTTACAATATTCAGGAGAGTTAGCAGCTGATTGGAAGACAATTGATGGACTAGTGTACTACAAAGCTAAGTTAGCATTGGATGACAACTCTTCTCTCACTCCAATAATTATCAAAGAGATACACGATAGCACTCATGAAGGGTACACAATGACACTTTATAGGCTGAAACAGACTTTTTTTGAAAGGGACTGACTCAACATGTTACGGATTTTATCAAAGCCTGCGAGGTGTGTCAAAAGAATAAGGTGGACAACCTTATGCCGGCTGGATTGCTGCAACCATTAGGCATTCCTGATTTGATCTGGGGTGAAATCTCGATGGACTTCATAAAAGGACTTCAAGATCTAATCGCAAGACGGTGGTGTTTGTTGTAGTCGACAGACTAAGCAAATATGCTCACTTCATGGCACTACAACATCCTTTCACAGCAATTCAGGTAGCCAAGGTATTTTTTGACAATGTCTTTAAGCATCACGGATTGTCCAAGATGATGGTCAGTGATACAGATCCGTTGTTCTTAAGTAATATTTGGTAGGAGTTATTCAAACTAAGGTATCAAATTCAATCTTAGCTCTGCGTACCACCCACAAACCGATGGACAAAGAGAAGCAGTTTTCAAAACCATGGAAATGTTTTAAGATGCCTTGCATGGGATAACCCAAAACAGTGGACAAATTGGTTGACATGGGCGGAATATTGCTACAACACCGGGTATCATGCATCTCTCAAGAGATCTTTATTTGACGTCTTGTATGAAAGACCACCATCCTCCCTCCTCTCTTACATCCCTGGCACGGCCAAAATTCTGGAGGTAGAGGCTCAACTTCAAGCTACAGATCAGCTACTTCAGAAAGTGAAATTCCAACTGTGTAGAGCACAAGAAAGGCTGAAGATGAATTATGATAGAAAACGCAGGGAGCTTGAGTTTAAAAGAAGGTCAACTGATCTACATACTGCTGCAACCTTACCGCCAACATTCGGTGATGTCAAAAACGAATTTGAAACTGGTCCCCCAAGTTTGCTGGTCCTTATATTATAATTGAAAAGTTCAATGCGGCTGCGTATAAACTGCAACTACCAAAGGATGCACGCGTCCATGATACTTTCACACTTCGATGCTCAAACCAGTCTCGGACTTGTAGATAAAGAATTAAGGAACCTCTCTCCACAATAGATTCCAATGGCGCACACGAAGCTCAACCCATTAGAATCATGGAAACACGAGCATGGAACAAAGACAAGAGCAGCTAGTTCAATGGTTGTGTGCTCCGCCAAGCATGGCAACTTGGGTGAATAACGAATGCATTGAACGCTCATCCAACAAGAACCAGTCTTGAGGACAAGACTTCTTTTTCCGTCGGGGGAGTATTGTTAAAAGTACTAGGCATGGTCACGGGAAATAGAATTTGTAAACGGGTAAACTGGGACATTGCCCAATTAGCAGGTAGCGGGTTATTTTCCATAATGTCGATTTTATCCTTTTTGGTAAACGGGAGGCTTTAAGAATTGTGAGAGCTTAGCAAGGAGTAAGAACTTTTGTATCCAAACTTGAATTTCAATGAAAATTGATCTTCTTCCTTATCTATTCTTTCTTCTCCCTCAAGTCTAGGATTCTATCCTAGCGACTGCTGATTGATCATCTTCTTGATCAATTGGAATTCTCATATTAGATAACAACATAGCTCCCAAAAAATACAAAATGAACAACAAGGGCAAAGGAATAGTCCAGATTGAAGGGATCTGCTGTGACATAATATGTAGGGTTATAAATAGTTAATTGATTTATCGACCGATCAGAATTAAATAGAACAAAAGTGATGAAAATTTTATTTAATTATATAGAAAAACAGTGAAATATTGGTTAAATTAACCAAGCGAACTTCAAATATAAATAATAATAGTAGAAGGCTCTACGGTAAACTAATTTAAAGATTTAACTAATTTTTATTTTGTCATTTTGCATTTATATATAAACTCATATCTACTTCAATCTTAATGTTAAATATTTAATTGTTGAAGTCTTCCTTTTATGAAATTATCAATTTAGATTTTTTACTTACTTCTTTATTAGTTTATGACATTAGTTTACCATTGTTTAGATGGTAAGAATATTTTATATTTTGTGAGTGAAAAATTAGCTTAGATAATTATAGTTTATAGTCTACTCAGTATTGTTAGTTTATGATGTATGAAATGGTAAAAATTTAACTATTGGTTAACTATTTAATTGATTGTAAAATGGTGAAAACTCAGCTATGACATATTCCTTTAAACAAGCAAACTGGTTCAATTATGAGAAAATTTTTAAATGGTAAATGATTTTGGTGAATGCTATTAACTAAAAATTATAATTTTGTTAATATGTGTAATTGTATTAATGATATGTAGCTTATTGTCATACTCAGAAAACTAAAAGAATCTTGAAATACTAATAGAGATGGTTGTTTGTTGTTCCATGGAAGATGAAGGGTCTCAAAACTTCTCTATAAATTGAGCTTCATTTATCACATTCTAAGCCAAAATTTGTATAGAGAAAATTATTAATCTCAAGATGAGGATAGCCAAAGATTTTTTCTATGAAGGACTTAGGTGAAGTAAAAAATTCTTGTGATGCAAATTATCTGAAATAGTGGTGGAATTCTTGTAATTAAAAGTTGACTTGCCTCTGATTTAAGCAAAAAAATAATTAACTCAAAATAAATAAATAAATAATCAAAAAATTATGAAAAAATATCATAAAATATAATAAATGTTATAACATAAAAATGGCATTAGAATGAAATGTTCTATAACTAATAACACACAAATTTTGACTAAGTTGAAATTTTTGTATAAGATTGATTTAATTAAACCAATCCCTGACCGATTTAGACTGATTCAATCTGATTTAGTGACTCCCTCAAAAATCGATTCCAATTTTTTCAACTATGGTGTGTTTCAATTGGACTCCAAGTGGGAAATTATTAATATATGTAATTGTATTAATGATATGTAGTTCATTTTCACATTCGGAATATTAAAAGAATCTCGGAATGATAACAAAGGTGATTGTATGTTGTTCTATGGAGGATGAAGGTTCTCAAAGCTTCTTTATAAATTGAGCTTCATTTACCTTTATTCTAAAAATAAGACAATTAGAGAAAACAAGACAAGAAAGACAAGAGGAGAAATAAAGTGAGAGATATAGAGATAAAGAATATGGAAAAATATTCACAAGTTTAATCTTATACGGAGTATTAAGAGAGAGAGTGAAAAAAATTTTATAATCTCAATAATATAAGTTGAGTAAATAATCTTCTTGTACATCTTTATACGTTTGATGACTGTAATCTTTAATTTAAATGGTGAATTATTCGTTGTTGTCCCGTGGTTTTTGACTTTCGATATAAAGAGGGTTTTTCACATTAAATCTCTATTTTTTTGGTTTTTTTAATTTTATTCATCTGGTATTAATTTTTGAAAATTTTGTGTTCATTATTGTTGATCTCCAACTTAGAGATTTTTCTCGACAATTTGAGTCATTTACTCCTTAGTAATATGTAGCAAGATTTTACTACTATTGTGAGACCAATCAACTAACGTGAAGTTGGAATCTGTTTAATATCCATAAGAATACTTTTGATAAAAGTCTTAAACATATATTTTAATGTTCATTACTAAAATCTTCAAACTGATTATTTTCTCTGTATGACCATCTCCTTCGTAAATGGAAAATATTGGTACGACGAGGCGAACAAGGTCTCTGGATTAAAGGCACGGATCTGCTCCATGTGCACACACACACACATCAGTGTCGGGCAACAAGCATTAAAAGTCAGAAAAAGGTTGTTCTTGTTTTATATCAGCCTCGTTAAAAAGACCCGTACAAATTATGTTGCTCTAAGAAATTAAATAGTCAGCTTAATTTTCCAAGCAGTAAATTATTTTGTTTTTGTGAAATTAATAAGTTTGAAAAATGCAAATTGATGAGGTGAGTAGAAATAATCAGTTGGTCAAGAATATTAAGATGTTTAATTTGATTAAAATACAGCATGGTTGAGGGTAATGGAAACTAGTTGGTGAAGTTGTTTATACAGTGTTTATTTTAAAATATTTATAGGGTGTTTGGTTACAATTTTAATTTTTGTATGATTTTTTAAGAAATTTTGATCACAAAAAACTTTTGTAATATTTTTTTTGTGTGTAGAAGCTGTTAAAAGCTTGTTTGGTAAAATTTTATTTTAGAAAAAAAGATGTTTGTGTGAAGATCACCGGCAGCTCCCACCAGCTGTTGCCCGCACCATGCCGCCCACCGATATTGCCACCCGCCAGCCCCTCTCCAACTTCCTCGCCCTCTTCCACTGCAGCACCCTTGTCCAGGAGAACGTCTTCTTTGACGGTGACTGCACCGACCTCTCTTCCCACGCCATCCTTTGGCCACGTTACTATGGCCCCAACCTACCCTATATTGGGTTTATATCACATTGGTCGTAAATGATGTTGGCAAGTTATATATAAGCTAATGGTAAAGCTTTATTCATTAATATCTTGGAAAAAATACAACCAAAAACCCTAATATCTTGGAAAAAAATTATTTAACTTGTTTTCGTTTAATCTCATTTATGATTTGATAAAAACAATCATGACTATTGTTGTGTTCTTGTTGGTAAAAAATAAGTAGGACAACGGAAAATGATCCACTCAAACTGTTTTTAGTGGATACAGTCAAACTATTGATTAGAAGGGCCTTCATTTAACTCGGAAGTGGGTCTACCGTGTGCCCTATAGGGGTTCTAGGGATGGAAACAACTACTCACAAAATGTAGGGTAAAGGTGAACTTTATACTTTTTCTGGGATAAGTTAGGAATTCTTATAAACTGTTAAATTATGGTGGGGAAAGATCAAGAGTAGTTGCAGTGGAAGGCTTCTATAGATCTATTTTGATTGTTTCACATGGAGTCTTTTTCACAATGACTATAGTAGAGACTATTGTACCATCCACCCTTTGATTCGTATCGTAATAGATAGAAACCGTCTACATTGAGAGCAAGAGGAACAATTTATAGCATTTCAATTTACTTTGCCTGCCCCTCATAGGACTGCATGTCCTATATATGGAGTGCATTTACATTGAAGGAGTATAATACCCTTTTATGAGATGACACTCTTTATAAAGGTTGTGACAGCTGGTGAACAGTTATAAACCTTTCTTAAAAGACACAATTATTAGTAAGTACGATTTAATGAACGACTACCCCGTAAACAAGTCCAAGCAGAGTTGAGCCGATCAGTTTGGCAAGCATGTTTGAAAGCTTGACGAGCTTTGTTGTATTATGGGTTGAGCCGAACTTATTTAAAATTAGTGTTTAGGCCTGGCTTGAGTTTGACTCACTATATTTTCGAGTCAAGCTCGAGCCGAGCGAATATTTGTGTTTGGCTCATGCTCGACTTATATAAGATTAAAATTTTTTTTCAATACTATATAAGTTCAATGTGACCTTAATAATATTAACAAGCTAAATCGAGCCGAATATTTTTTCGAGTTTAAACACATTGAGCTCGAATTTCGAGCCAAGCCGTGTTGAATACTCCTTAGCAAAAACTATATTCGTTATTCAATGAGCTGTATCTATTTTGAGCCGAATATTTTTTCGAGTACGAGTTCAAGTTAAATCAAGCCGAACATAAAATACTTGCGAGCATGTTTGGCTTGCTTACACCCCTAACTACAATTAATACGATTCAAATGGAGCCCATGAAGAGTTCCGATGAGGTTACAATTTAAAATATTTCTCATTTGATCGGGTGGAGATCTCAATTATAAAATAACAAACTCACATCTTCTCGAACAAGGAATAAAGCGTACAACTTTAAAGGAGTTCGATTAGGGTGAAACATATTAAATTTCAATATAACTAACATGACTCAAATCTCACTATACATGCCAACGAACACTCGCCTATTTTTTCTTGAGCACCTTCTAATGCCTTATAAGTATAAAAACTCTTAAGGAATGATCTATTGTGCTGGTTTTCTTGCAGGTTGCAGGACTTATTTTCTATATGATCAAACCTGGGAAGCACAACCACGCATTTATATGTAAGTGAGAGAATTTAAAACGCACCCACGTTTTGGTGACACTTTACTTTGTCATATTATGTGAGTGACAGATATTTAACGTTAATTTTAATTAGATACGTAGTATTTGGGAGAAATTCTAAAGTAATTTGGTTTTATATTATTAATAAAATTACCTAAATAACCCTAATTAAAATAATATATTTTAAGAAAGACCTGCTATAATTTTTTTCTATATTTAGGAGTCTTATTAATTTTTTCTATAAATATGGCCCACTCTTAAAAATAACCGACATCAATTATATTAATTTTTTCTATAAATATGGCCCCCTCTTAAAAGTAACTCACATCAATTACTTTCCTGGAAAGGATGTCGGTGGAGATTAGTTGCTCTTTGACTTGCGAATTTAGGCTGTGGAACGTATTTTTCTCCAACCTTGTGAAAAGAAATAATTTGTGAGAACAATTTTAATTTATCAGGTAGGTTTTCTAATTTGTTTTAATTAAATTCTACAAACTCAAAATGCGTACTACAAATAACTCCCATTCAAGTGCACAAGGTGCCAATACTCTATTTTGCATACTCCAATTTTTCAAAATTACACGTAGTATTTTTTAAACAAACAATTAAAACTAGATTTGTGTAATTGTAAATTTTAATTTACGTAAACCTTGCCTAATAATATTGTATTAATATAACTTAACATGACTGCAAACCTAAAAATGGTCTAAAAGAACAGAAAGAGCATCGTCCTTCAAAGTATAAACTTAAGTACCAATATCCAGTCTCAACTTCATAATACAACTTCAAAAGTCATAAGAGTACGAGGGCCGCTCATAGCCAGTTTACTGACTCAATAAGGTAACAAATTCAAACCAATACGAAGAGGCCTGAAAGGCCTACCAAACACTTACAAACAAAATGTAGTAATATTGCCCTGAAGACATGTGAGCCTTTTGTAAATTAATGCATAATGTTTCACGCAGATATATATGAGACATTGCAATGTTAATATACATTGTATCAATATTTGACATGACATTCTACTAAATATTCACATAGAATACAAAAAAAATTGCAACAAATTTTAATATATATATATATATATATAACATATAATTACGTAAATTGAGATACAAGTAAAATTGCAAACTAGGAGTTATACTAGCAATTAATGTCCGTTCTATTTAACGTAGGAACATATTTAGTCACAATTTTTATCATATTTTACTCACTTGAGAAAAAAATTCAATTAGTGACAAAAATTTAGGTGTCTTGTCTATCATGCACTAATTAAAGTTGGCAATAGAATCTCCACGTCCTTGTGCATAATAACAAAAGTAGGTTAGGCTTGCATTACTAAACAGATACAGGAGTTCACACAATCCACTTTTAGCGTGTTTTCCTTTTACAAGGAGACGATTCCATATAGTTACCATTGCACACACCAATTTTAAAATATTTCGACTTACAATGATCATGCACCAACTATAATGGAACAAAAGGGCGAACATATGCATACAAATTGTATAATTAATATCAAGTCGCCCTTTAGAAAAATTAATAACTTTCACTAAGAAGGGAATTGGTCAAGAGTTGCCTAACACAGAGCCAACTTTTAATTAGAGCCATCAAAACATAATTAGATACACAATTTCACTGACACCCTCCTAAACATTCACATAGCACCCAGCAATGTGAAAAATTTAGTGCAAAATCTAATAATTTATGGATCAAATTTGTCATTCTTATCTATCATATAAATGAATATTTCTAGAATGTGAACAAAAAATATTGTGAAACTTTTCTTTTGACATTATCCATCGTGAAGAGAAGTAACCATGACTTGATGGCGGCTATTGTTGAAATACCGACGAGAAACATCTTATAAAGAAAATTAAAAAATGGAGGCGATAAACTGATTAACGGCCAAAATACGTAAAAATCTAAAATTTGACGAAAATAACGCCACAATACCAATGTTAAAATTCTGGTAGGCAAAGATGAGAGAATGTTGTAGTGGAAGACTCGCATAGATCGATCTTGTTTGTTATATTGATCTTTTTTCTACAATGACTAAAGACAATTTTATATCTTTGATTCCCACAGTAAAAGATGAAAAACTATACACAACGAGAAGGAGTGGACCAATTTCTTTCAACAACTTTACCAACCCATTAACTAGCCAATTTACCAATTAGTCGGTCTTTTGCCTTTCTTTTCCGCCTCTCACAAAAGATTGCATGTTTATAACTCCTCCATGCATTGTCCTTACCATTAATGAACAATTGTAACCCTTTCTCAAAAGATACAGTCACTAACCATCAGTGAATATCCCTTCGTAAAAGATTGTGACTAAGACAATTCAAGTGGAGCCTACAAATAGTGTCCATGAGGTCATAATTTTTAATACCTCGTCAATTCAGATAAATTAGATTTAATTTTACTTTAACCCAACTTATGAACCTTTAACAAAGTCTCGTTTACAACATGAGATCATAAATCTATGACTGAGATTATCCATATTGTGATTGATTTCAGATATAGAGGAACTTGCTTACAAGTCCCCACCTCTTGTATATTTAATCAAACATGTAATCAACTGAGATTAAATTAGAAGTTAGTTTCAATTGAATGCATTTTCAATACATTATTGAATTATTTTTTCATCTTAAAATGATAAAAAGATAAAAACAGTAAAAATAATTTGAAAAATTGAAAAATAGATTGGGAATTTTGTCCTTTCTATATCTGACTTCAAATTAGAAAGGTGTTATTTATGTTGCATCAATCAAATGTAATTTTGATTATATACCCATTCATAATTATAAGCAATTTTCGTTTAATATTTTGAGTTCCAAATGACACATGAGAACTTTTATTTGCCCCCTTTTTACCCAATATATGTTATTTAACATATCATAGGCATCACAAAAATGTGTATTGTCAAGTTAACCAATTCAAAACTTATTTATCGGATTCGAGCCTAAATTTAAATCTGCTACACTGCACAACCCATCACCATTAAATGAAATTAGGGAAAATTCACAAAATAAAAGTCTAATATTATTTGTAAAATTGCCGAAGTAAGGTAAATTTTCTAAAAAAGATATTGGTGGCTAGGTCCAGCGTCTGGTGGACCGAAGGAGACTTTGGTTCCCTATGATTCAAATGCCAATCATGATTTGCGAACTTTATGATTTTAAATGAGATACACTTGCAGCATATTTTATCTGGTTTATAATCATAGATACTGAGCAATTAGCGGATGACTATTCATTTATTGATACTTGTAATACACTAATAAACCATTTATATTGGACAATCAAATCCTTCAACATTTATTTCGTTGGTTAAAACTACAGTATTTTAACCTGAAATTAACTAAATACTAATTAAAATATTTTCAATATCTAATAAACCATTTTATTTATAATTTTAAAATTTAGTTAAATTCGATTATTATGATTATATATGAAATTTAAAAGTTTAGCTAGAATAAATAGTTAATATCAACCAAAATAATTGGAAGCAGACGCCGAAGTATGGGACATTCATGGCTCATATTTCTTATTATTGTCCGGTCAATGCGAGTATCAAAAGATTAAAAAAAAAACTTTCTTTTTATCATGTTAAGAATGATATTTTAGGTTTTAAGGGGGTACTTAATTATCATATTTGGCTCCAAAGTCCAAAGATGACAAGTCAAAAGTGGTCGTTTTCAGTGAATTTGAGAAAATTCCCTAGCCAAATGCATGTAAACAAAAATGCCTTGATACTTTTCCTTAAATTAGTTAACAATTAATTTGATATATATCACAAACTTGATGCGTCCATTGAGATTGCAAGTGTAACGCTACCACCTGGAAAAGAAAAACTCTATATATACTCATATTTTGAAATTTGGATTCGACTTGGCATGTTGTGGAATAGAATTGACTTAGTGCTTACTCGGAGTCATTTATTTTAAATTTTTTATTACGTAAATAAAATATATGAAATTAGTAAAAATTATTCATTTCATAATTGACATTGATAAGTATATAATTAACATAACTACAAAATATTGATTTAATTAATCTTAAAAATAATTGTAACACTCCGATTTCGGTTCACTTAAAAACTAAATAAAAAATATTATGATTGAGTCGAGTCATGTTTAAAGTTGTCAATCAGTACGACTCGGTCAATAAAATATATCGAAACAACCTTCTTTGTGTTATGAGAATGGAAGAAATAATTAAATATACGTCAAAATACATCGAACATAAATAAAAGTAAGAAAGGAAATAATTGCGTTAAGCTCAAGTGTGTGTACCATTTATCTATACTCTAACTAAAGTCGACTCAAGATTTTAAGACCTACATATATTATATAAAAAACATCAGTAGCGAATGTTACTGGTCTAAAAAATAACTAATAGAAACTGGCAAATGAGTATTTCATTATGCATGAAAACTTATGAAACTTCAAGAATGCATCACATTAGGCCGTAAGCAAACATACTTAAGCAAGTGTCGGCTCACATGCGTGGCTCATAATCATATTTATACATGCAATGCTTACACCCTCATATCTTCCATATCACTTGCCACGGTACTCTAGTGGCAAAAGAAACAGTTAAGTTAATGCCACAAATTTCGAAAATGTGCTGCATTACGCAGTACGCTCATACACCGCACTACCTCAGGGTTTAAAGGAATACTAGTGCGGTCCATACATATCTTTGTATCACTCATTCTCTTATTTGTGAAATCCGTAAATGTATGCGTACTTATATAATATGCTTAGGGAATAGGTTTTTATCATACATTTCTAGAGCTTCAGTTCGAAAACCAATAAGGGGATCTCATCCTTGTAGTTTTATTAAGCATGCGTAGAAAACACAGCTAAATGGCCCGACATAGGAGGAATGCAATAAAATGCCGCTGATGACGTCCTACATATAAAACATGATTAAATTTGACAAGCATTGAGTTAAGCAGAGAGGGAGAGTCCTACGGACCTGTGGTCCAAGCTCCAAGCACATCGTCACATCTACGGCAAGCTCGGACTCCGTAACCTATATCGAAACCCATGGCTAAGTAAAATATTAACATTTCTATATGATGCATGATCGTTGTATGTGTGCTCAGCATATCATCAATACATCCTAATAAATTAAACAGTGCTAACAAACCTATAACTAAACACGTAGCACACAAATCGAGACATAATAATAAGAATTAATAAATAAATAAACAAGGAATTCAATCATGCATATTTAGATAAATAATAAATACATGAACATAAATCATACTCTAATAATAAAATAATAATAATATTATACCATATAAATACACAATTAAATAGAAGTAAATATTATATATATATTCGTGTTAGTACACATATAAATAATTAAATAAAAAAACAATTAATTAATTAAATAAATCAATAGATAAATAAATAAATAAATGACTAATATTAATTAATTATGAAGAATAATAATATAAATATTAAATATATGAACATATGGCTAAATATGTATAAATAATAATACAAGTAAGAAATAATCAATAATGATCAATTAATTAAATAAAGTAAGATAAACATGAAGAAAAATAATATCTATGAACATTTACATTATCAATATCAATAATTAGTCACATAATCATTCATCATAGTCAACAAATATATAAATAATAAGAAATAAATAGTCATGAATAAATAAACAAATAAAATAATTAATAAATAAAGAAAATACTCATAACCTCCAAGCATGCTTAACAATGTGAATATGCATCTAAACTAATATAAGGGTTCTCTAAGTACTAAAAATAGTCGAGAAACTGTCGAAACGAGCTGAACCAGACCGAGTTGGGTAGGGTCAACTTGGTCTGGGTTAAATAAACTGCTAGGCTGGTCTGGACTGATGGACATGGCACGGGCTAGTAGACTCGGACACGGGCATGACTAGACAAGTAAACGGGCCAATCAAGGCTAGCAATGCTTGTCATCAGAAAATGCCGATGACCGAGTGGCGGAGGCTGCTGTGGGCCATGATCGATAGAGTGGAGGACGGGGAACATGACGATGGTGGCGATTGGACGATTTCGGCCACTGGCTGGCTAAAAAATGACAAGAAAGAGGGCAGTGTCGCCGCCAGGTCCACTAATGTTGCCAGTGGCGATCACGGTCGTGGTGGTGGTCGTGGGTTGTCTCAAAATGGAGATCCCAGAATGATGAAGCTATGTGGGTGGTTGGAACGGTTGCGGGTGGCTCGCCAACGCCGAAAACTGACCTGAACAGTGGTGGCGGTGATGAAACCCGACTTCAAAATCTCTATCGCTGGCACCGACTACAGCGGCACCTCGTGAGCCGTACAAATGGAAATCCGTCCACGAGGTGGTCTTGGGGCTATCGATATGGTGGTCGGGGGTGAGGCGGAGACTCGTCGGCGGCGGGCCGAAGTGCCAGCGGTGTAATGGTGGAAATTTTCAAAATCGTGGAAACTCTGTGGAAATCAACTCGTGAAGACAAAGGTTGAGTGTACGGTTCATATCTTGCCACGTGGCATGATTTGGATGTTCGACAACTCGTGGCCTAATGAGACCTACCTACGGGTATATGTAATATACATATAGACTGAAAGCTCAAATCGAAATTCTCTAAAGTCCAAATTGACTCGAGTCCTTAAAGTGACTCTATAAGCGGGAATCAAGGCAAGCAGGATAAATGGGCCTCGAAACCCTGAACGCAATTGAGCTGGGCCCACAGGGCACAATCCAATGATCTGAAATCCATATGAAGCATGCAATGAGATACCCTGAAAATCTTAAATAGATGCTAAATACTGCAACGGCCTCGATCTAGGCCAAAAATCTTGGCTAACTCATAAAAATCATATGTATACATTGTGTATATACTGATAACTCATGATCTACTATATTATAACTGAAACTATTATATGCATGTTGGGCATACTCAGCCTTTATAACATGTTCATATGCCCATCTTGGCCTCATACTTATATTCTTAAAATTATTATGGCTTGATCTCGCTCTAAATGACACGAGACTAGTCCAAACCGAGCAAACTACAAGCAGGTAAAA
>JAURVB010000818.1:0-26026 GCA_033002965.1 Piper betle
TCTATCCCTTTTATTTTATAATTTTTATTAATTTTGATTGTAATTGTGTTGGTGTGAAGTTTAGGTTGCATGTCATCTATGTAGTATCATGTTAGGGTTTTATTAATTTATCCATGCATGACAAGTCATATCTACATCTTAAGACGCCAAGATTGGATCCGTATGAGTTAGGTTCGGGTTAGCCAACCTAACCGGGGCCAGTAACATGCCGGTTCGGTTCACGAGTGTGAACTGGATTTGGGGTGTTACATTATCCATGTCCATCCAACTTAACCTCGGCTATAAAGTCAGTCATACATAGTTAAAATTCTTCGTTCATGCTAATCAAGGTCTGACGCGGTCAAAATTTGGTTAATATAAAAATTTATTTTTATCCCATATTTATTTTATTACCTAATCATTTCTTTCAATACAAATATTAATTTTTATATAATCGTAATCAATTATACAATCAATTATAAATTTTATTTTTCTTAGTTTATCTCTTTTGAATTAGTATAAATATTAAAATGACTTTTTAAAAAAAATATTTGAACAAAGAAATGTCATATTACAATGAAAAAAGTTCGAAAATTGATATTGATGTGCTTTAAATTTAATTATTATCTATGATAATTTTTTGCAATAAACTTTAGAAATATCATTTAGATTATTAATTTATGATTTTATGAAGATCGCTCGATCGATCATTCCAGCACATTCATTTGGTACATTCAACTAGTTGTATGAGTAGATCGAAAGGTGTGGTTGAGGTGTGTATAAAGCAAGACTAGCCAATCTGGGAAATGTCAATTGGAGACCAATGGATAACTTGAGCAGAAACCAAAATGGAGCTACTGGAACTAAATCTTCTTTTCCTTGGAAGAAAAAATGTCAACATCATATAATTATATCAACAGGCATCAAAACGTAATTCAAACATTTCATTTTCCATCACATTCTAATTGTGCTTCCTTTGTAGTTTACCCTATACATTTTCACTTTCCATTTTCACTCACATGCAAAATGCTCATTATAGATTCACAATTATAGCATATCAAATTCATCAACACAATTCAATCCACGTCATCATCACTACATACACTCGAGCAGGTTCATGTGTGTACAATTTTGTGTACTGCTCCTTTGCAGTCCCGACAGCTCTCATTCCTCGAAGTGCTCACCTGTATGTACATAGAAAACCGTCAATAATGAGCTGTCCATATCTTCTTCATAGAACACAATAGAGCTAACTCTCAGAATAGAGCTAATATCAATCGGGACAATAGAGCTAACTCTTCTATTGAATAGAAATCCATATCTTCCTCATAGAGCGGTGGTAGAGTAATATAGAGGTCGTAGACATATGCTACATTACAATACCTGTGAACCTCCACACTTCTCCAGGTTTGAACAACTCAAAGGTGGAGTTGTCAAGATTCCCTTTGGAATAAAGTGGGTTCTCTCGAGCTCCAGAGCTCACTTTGATGTAGCGCACTCCCTATCTCAAAGCGTAGCCATCGATAACCCTCATACCATCTCTCATTGAAAATGCAAAGATTACTACAGATATACGTCTAGGTTGGGATTTACACAATAGGCCCAAAGGCAACATGTGGTGGATCGTAATTTCAAAAACTTATTCAAGGGATCTCAACCTGGAGAGTTATTAATCAAGAAAATTGTTCGCTAAATGACCCGAGTTAAGTGGGATCCGATAAAACATCATTTAAATTGTAACGACCCGCTTGAACCGGACTGGGCATTACCTAAAATATAATTGAAGAAACAATAATATTCCAGAACATGAATTGAAAAACAACAAATAAGTCTTGCAATATATAATATAAATCATAACAATAACTCTTGTTCTCTAAAAATATAAAATAACACTCCTACAGTCTGAGACCGTTTCCCATAGCCACAATTATAACACAAGAGAATAATAAGGAAGTCCAATTTATTATCAATTCACCAAACTTGGGTTGGTAAAAATTCACCAACACCCTTTTAGTTCTCAGTCCAAAGCTGCTCACCTGCAGAGGGCAATTTCGCGATAGTGATAAAACCACTATGCCGCATAATTAAATGAAACAAGTCAATAAAATATCTATTATCGTTTTTAAGAATCGTTTAGTTGTTATGAGCCTGTGCCAAACTCATTATATGCTTGGAGGGGTGGCCACCCCATCTAGCTACCATCCCATGCATGCGCACACATTCTATGTGGCCCACGGCCTGTAGTTACCGATGTTTTCCATTAACTCACCCTCTCGGTATTACAAGTGCATAATGAGTCGTCTTGTGCCATTGCGCCCTGTTGCCCCTTTCGGCATGGGGACAGGTGTTCAATCTTTTAAGGGATGCTGCCTTGTGCCGAATTGAGTCGACCCCAGTTGTGTTCTAGCCCATGGTGGTCAGATACCCAAGTCGACCAAGACTCTCACATAGTAATTTTAAGGGTGCGGCCCTGTGTTGGACTGAGTCAATTCCTTGACTCCGGTTGCATTTGGTGAATGGTGGTCAAATCTGGGCTCAGGTCGACCAAGATTGTTAATAAGGGAAAATACAACATTTCAAATAATTATACGGACCTGGATAGTTAGTAAGTAAACTCGCAGATGTGACTAACGATCCTAATTTGAACGAGAACATAAAATTATACATAAGTATAATTTTTGGGTAGAAATGCATGCAACTAAATGCCTAATATATTATCATTATTAAAATTTAATAATATTAAATATTACATTTTATCCATGTGACATAATTATTTAAATCCTACTGGACATTTTAAATTAATTATCTAAATTATAATTCACACTTAACATATGATAAATTTAATCGCTATCATTGTTCATAGCAATTTAATTAATTAAGTTGTTAGATTAAATTATTTATAATAATTTATATTATCCTAATTTAAAGATATTACTAATTATTTTAAATTATTCAACTTAATAAAGGTTCAAACTTTATTTATTTTCATTAGGTTATTTAGGTTCGACACATGTGATTTTTACTCGATTATAGTTTAATAACCCGTTTTCTACATTACTGTCTCGTTATTAAAATAATCACTTTATTTACTTAATATTAAATTTAATATGGTAAAGGTAAAATCTTTATTTTATTAATCCCTTATAACCATGCCGATTTTAATTTAATTGTGAGATCCCTCAACTTAGTCCCACATCTAATACCTACTGGGAGAAGATCCTGTTTATAAGTGGGAATGGACTATAGATCGTTAACTTCCGGGGTACCCATTTTAAAGAAATGACTTAGCCCATTACGTTGCATTTGGGCTGGGTCGTTATAAAATGGTATCAGAGCCAACCTGGTTCCGTGTTAGATGGTGGGATGGACTAGGGATGTTGGCTAGGCTGCCGGTCACGGGCCAAAAAAAGTCACGGACTGGGGATAGCAACAGGCCAAGACTAGAAACGTTGGGTAGGCTGCCGGTCACAGTCCAAAAAGGACGTGGGCTGGGGCTAGCAACGGGCCAAGAATAGGCATTTCGGGGACGAAATTTCCTAAGGTGGGTGGATTGTGAGATCCCTCAACTTAGTCCCACATCTAATACCTACTGGGAGAAGATCCTGTTTATAAGTGGGAATGGACTATAGATCTTTAACTTCCAGGGTACCCATTTTAAAGAAATGACTTAGCCCATTACGTTGCACTTTGGGCTGGGTCGTTACAAATGGTATCAGAGCCGACCTGGTTCCGTGTTAGATGGTGGGATGGACTAGGGACGTTGGCTAGGCTGCCGGTCACGGGCCAAAAAAGGTCACGGGCTGGGGATAGCAACGGGCCAAGACTAGAAACGTTGGCTAGGCTGCCGGTCACGGGCCAGAAAGGACGTGGGCTGGGGCTAGCAACGGGCCAAGAATAGGCATTTCGGGGACGAAATTTCCTAAGGTGGGTGGATTGTGAGATCCCTCAACTTAGTCCCACATCTAATACCTACTGGGAGAAGATCCTGTTTATAAGTGGGAATGGACTATAGATCTTTAACTTCCGGGGTACCCATTTTAAAGAAATGACTTAGCCCATTACGTTGCACTTGGGCTGGGTCGTTATAAAATGGTTTCAGAGCCGACCTGGTTCCGTGTTAGATGGTGGGATGGACTAGGGACGTTGGCTAGGCTGCCGGTCACGGGCCAAAAAGGTCACGGGCTGGGGATAGCAACGGGCCAAGTCTAGAAACGTTGGCTAGGCTGCCGGTCACGGGCCAAAAGGACGTGGGCTGGGGCTAGCAACTGGCCAAGAAAAGGCATTTCGGGGACGAAATTTCCTAAGGTGGGTGGATTGTGAGATCCCTCAACTTAGTCCCACATCTAATACCTATGGGAGAAGATCCTGTTTATAAGTGGGAATGGACTATAGATCTTTAACTTTCGGGGTACCCATTTTAAAGAAATGACTTAGCCCATTACGTTGCACTTTGGGCTGGGTCGTTACATTAATCATTATTGACCGTTTATCATTACCGTATTTTTATTACTTATGTCCATGTCGATTTCATCCAATAATTAATTAGTTTAGTAACTTTACCCATAACCCATTAAAATGATTTTTTTAATGATTTTTATTACTTATGTCCATGTTGATCCCCGACAAAGCTTGCCGTGATTTCCCATCTTGCCGAATATGAGAATGAGTCGGTCAATGCCAAGGATTCTAGTCTTATACAATTTAGTTTAGTACTTTTGTTGTTAATTTAAGACTTTAATTCTTATAATTATCAAGCTTATTATTGATTCAAAATATGCATGTATGAAAATTAAGAATAGGGAGATAGTGTAGAATACCCAAGCAAGGAATAAGCCACGACGGTAAGGAAAAAGAGAAGAAAAGGCGAATGAAGGCTAGGGTGGAGGGCGTCCTTAATAAAATAAAATAAAATGATGGCTAGGTTACGTGAAAACACACGTATTTCACTTAACCGGGTAATCGGGTAAATAATAAAATGTGGTAAATAATTAACTAGGTAGAATTAATTGGGTAGAGAATATAATACGTTCTGGTCCTTCCCCGACCGCGTCCGAATATGTATATATATTTTTTCTCAGTCTTTATAATCTCCCCAACTTAGAAATATTTCGTCTCCTAAATATCATAACATCAATAGGAGGAATCATGATTATATATCTTCAGTATCGGTTCATGCTATTACAATCATAAGAAATCCCCAAACTTTTTTCCTTTTAACTATATATGCTACCACAAATTAATTACAATATTGTCAAAGTCTCCCAGTTGGCGCCGGAGATCAAAATCATAGATCCATCATTCCATTTTCGTAAAAATTCTAGTCTTCTTGATCAGTGATTGGTTCTCGCCAAATGAACCAATTCTTTTGAGAAACTTATATGTTAGCTGGGGTAAAAAACTCTTTTAAGAAATATATTTTGGAAAATATTGCCTTTTGATGACCTTTCCCGTCAATAACTCCAGGTTCAAAGTGCATTTGAGGGATAATGGGTCTGTTAATATTCTTATATATATATATATATATATTGGAATTTCGGTAAATGCTAGCTTGTACCAATCATGCGCCACCAACGCATCTAGGAAGACACGTGAGCAATGGCCTTGGCCTCGGCCGAGATGGCATGAAATTTCGGTCCGGGGTAAATTGTAAATGAGTCGCTTAAATATTGTTCAAGTTTGATTTATTTTTTTAATTAATTAGATCAAATTTATTTAAATACAAATTAGTAATATTTTTATTGCAGTGATGATCAGAATTAGGCATTAATAATCGAATTAATTTCAACAAAACCATCCATATATCGATCATAAACTAATTAATTATCTGTGATATATGTAGATCACAACTAATTGTAATACTTTAATAAAAATTCATAATGAAAATTAGGCCACTATTAATTAGCGCTATGGACGGACGGACATGTCTTCGCACGCGAAGCATGTTTGAGTGCGTACGAAAGCAGCGCAACATGCAGGCTTAATTAAGCTGCTCGCACCACAAAACAATATTAATTGTAGATTCTGATCCTTAATTACAATGGAATCAGCTACACCTGATACAAAGTTTTGCATAGAGTAACGTTTACGTACACCACAATATTTTTCCCCTACCTTGAATTCAATTGGTTCATTAACCACATGGATCATGCTTATATGATAATTTTTTCACTCAATCAAATCCAAGGTATCGAAAAGTGAAAAAATTTTTACATGCAGCTATATATGCTATCAACGTTAATACATACATAAATATACAGTTGTTTCGCTTCTCTCCATATATATATATATATGAGATGTAAAAATTATAATGCATGTGTAAGTGTCTAATCAAGTAATAAAAGTGATGAGAAAGTATCATCTCAAGAAGAATTAGTACTTGAAATTCTCAATTACCACAACTAATTTAATTAATTATATTTAAATGAAAATGAATTCAAAGAGTGATTAACTTACGAATTGAAACTAAACTAATCTAACACGAAATATTCAAGTCAAATATTTACTCCAAGATGGCAAACCTAAGATTTTCAATTTCACCTAATGTTCTATATGATTAAAATTATAATTTCTAGCTACGAATTGCACATTTAGATCATTAATCACAAGAATTAATTATTCATGACAATCTTTTAATTAACCATTAATTTATCATTTGCAGCCAACTTCTATATTTTTATAAAATTATATATGCGAAAGGATACTTTAATTTTTGCCCTTAATAGTTACTCAAGACATATGAGTATATTTCTGTCTCATATGTAAATCACGCAAAATAGATAAATAAAGGCTAGTATATCCAATGACAAATTTAATATTTATATCTATAGACCAGATCAAATCTCTAGATCTAACAATGGATGACCGGTCCAATGATAACATTAAGAACAAAATAAATAGATGATCCAAAAACACAATCACATAGATAAAACTTAATAAACTTTATTAATCCATGCACTAGGTGTTATTGAAAATCCTAGAAAATAATTTACTTCATTAAATATTCGAATAAACTCAAGAAATTCGTGTGTGATATGAAAGTAGTTATTTAATTACAAAGAAAAATAAATCAGAATAAAAACAAAACTCTTTTTGAAGAAGTGTCTTCTTCATCCAATCTGAATTCTTGGTCGATCCTTCTCATCTTGCTTGTCACCGGCCGTCAAAAGTTCTCCCCCTTTATAAAACCCTAATCAAGTTTATAAATGATCCACCCAATATTACAAGTGAGGCCCACTATGATTTCCAAAAATATTGAAAAAGTCAAATTCCTGCCGCCAGCGGTTGAGCGCTAGGTCTCGGGTCATAATCATTTTCTTCACCATGGGGCTAATGCTCGAGTGTTGTCTTTCCCAACGCTCAAGCGCTGGGTTTCAGTTAAGGCACCAAATTGTGCTTTTGGCCCGAGTTTGTTCCGAATTTGTTCTGGATCATCTTCTAACTCTTTATCCTACTAGAATAACATTAATAAACACTTTTTACACAAAAATCACAATGATTTCTCACTTTATTAATAATACCTAACAAACTCTTAAACTAATAAAACTGAAGTATAAATGACCCAAAACATGATAAAAAAATCAACATGAAATAAAAAGAATAATAACTCTTCTACAGAGTTATCGCACCCCCAAACTTGAATATTTTGCTAATCCCAAACAAAACGTAAAGTACACTTGACTCACTTCTCCAATCCACACAACTCATCCATCAAATCAATTTATAACCTTCTCATAAGTGTACAAATATTATTCCTTGAAATCAAATAATAACATTCCAAAATTCACAAGATATCCTATTTCAAAATAAAGGTGCAAATATATTTCCCAATACGAAAAGAAATAAAACTCTCAAACTTATCTATCAAATCAGTTTAGAATCAATTTATATTATCATCCAATACAATTAAATCAAATTCTCCATAAGTTCAGTATCAATTTCCCCCCACTAATTTGAGTACCTTGTCAATCAAGATCAATAGGTCTTTATGAGTTATAATGGGGCTAAGCTAAAGGCTAAAAATTGATATCAAGATCGAAAACAATAAACCCTAGGTCTTTCCAAGCTTGAAACAAATCAATTCAAATCCTTGTTACCAACAATTTTATCCAATCATTCACATATTGTTTAAAAAAACACACATAATTGAAAGAACAAACATGAAACACCATTTCTTTTCAACTCCTCGTTCATATTCTTTTCACTAACTTATACAATTTCAGCACTTAAGAATTTTTTTTCTTTTTCTTTTCTTCCCAGATGAATCCAATACCCAAAAATATATCTCTCATTTAGTAATCAATTCATTTCAACTTTAGAAAAAGTCAATCACTAAGGTTTTAGGTTAGGATAATTAACAAATAAAGAAAAATAAAATTAAATAAAGGGTTAATCTGTTAATATCATAAGAAAACAAGTACAACATGTTAACTTGAAGGCTCAAATTTGGCTTAAACAAGGATAAATAAAGGGTGGCATGCAAAGACCTGGTTAACAAACTCACCTACATCACTTCTATCATAACAAGTCACTTATGATTTTTGCCTCCAGAAAATCTTTACTAGAATTCTAGATAACTTCTTCAATTGTATTAACAATAGCATTAACATCATCTAAGCATCATCAAAATCAAAGTCAAGAGTTATATAAAAAATTATATATAGGGGAAAAATCATTCACAACTCAACTACGCATAAAATCTCTTCATATTATATCATCAAACAAAGAAAAATAGTGAGCACTTCTATTATCGAACAAATTAATAAGTTGGATGAGTCATGTAAAATAAAGAAGAACACTAATGAAACAAACCTAAGAAAATGAGAATCGGGACATCTGAGATCTCCTCCTATGGAATAACCAAAAGTAATGAGTGTTGGGACATCGAGACTCCATTTGAAGCTACCATTAATTAGACTACGTCGATTTGTGAACACCCTCTTTGAATTCTTGTATCTCCACTTTTATATAAAGGGGTGGTCATTTGTTGTTGATCATATCTCAACTTTTGGCTTAGCAGTTTAGTGAAAGAAAACATTTCTAGTTTTTGTAATTTCTTTCTCTTTCATAATAAAAATTAGTTTCTTCTTTATAATGTTTTCTATTTTTATTATGGAGTAGTCTTATATTTTATTCTAGAGAAGAATGGAACTTAACATGATTTAATTGAATTTATTCAAGCTTTTATTCTTTTATTCAATTATATTGTTTGAATTATCATGTTGTAAATGCCAAGAGTAGATTGATCACCTATATCTTAGATCATGAAGTTTAATTAGATTTCGGAAGAAATGAATTAGCATAGTCATTGATAATTCATCATATGACGAGTCTTTTGACTTGTTTGTCGTTGTGGTCAGAAGATACACAACACCGTATGAGATTGGAAGGCAATTCTTAATGTATTATTTTGTTGATTAATCAATTATCACCGGGAGGTAGAAATTCAGGCAAAATAATAGAAGCATGAAAGAGCGGGAGCCACCATGTCATATAACTATCCTAGATCGACAATCTGAGGGAATAAAGGATAAGAGTAAGATTTGATAAAGATTAAATCCATGTTAAGGGAAATTCGACTCTAGAATGAGTTTTATCATTTTAATTTTGCCTTTAATTTAAAGTTATTAGTTAGATTTAGTTAAGTCAGTTATTTTTGTTTTATTCTTCATTTTATTTTCTTTAATTAATTTAAGAAAATTCATCTCTCTATGGGACGATACTCAGATTTTATCATTATATTACTTGTTTCGACCGTGTATACTTGCACGTCATTGAAATTATTCAAACAAGTTTTTGGCACCGTTGTTGGGGAGATCGAATTTTCTAAGTTAATTTTGGATTAGAATTTTGTGTGTTTTCTTTTATTTTTAGATTTTAGTGTCTGATTAAAAAAAAAAAAAGAAAAAAAGAAATGTCTTCTTCCTTGTTATCATTTATTTGTTATCAATTGTTTATGCATTGATTAGTGCGGTCACCCTTGTCTTCTTGTGATCCAAAGATTGAAAGGACTTTGAGAAACTTGTGTGCCACTGGAAGAAGAGCACAAGAACCAATAGACGAAGAAGCCATGCACTCATGGAGGACTACCGGAGTTTTAGAATTAGATGCACATACTGCTTTATCTGCTCAGGTTAGTGCTTTAGCTAATCAAGTTCAAAATCTTAATATGTAGGGGCAGGTTAAGGCTATGGAGCCAAGGTGTGAATGGTATGGACAAGGACATTTTACAGGTCAATGTGCAACAGATCAAGTTAACTATGTAAGCAACTTTAATAGGAACAACAATCCCTATTCCAATACCTACAATGTGGGCTGGCACAATAATCCCAATTTTTCATTGAATAATTATCCACAATCGACTGTTGTCCCCAATAATCCACCACAATCACAACATTCTCGACCTCCTTCACTTTCTTTTCAGCCACAACAACCGGATTTAGTCCAAATGTTTAATTCTATGCACCAAACTATGCGACAATTCATGCAGAATCAACAACACACAACAACATACAGTTTATGCGACAAGTTATGGTGCAATTAAACACGGAATCAAGTGAGCGACCCAAGGGTGTACTTCCTAGCCAACCAGAACAACCAAGGAATGATGGTTAAGAGCATTGCAAAGCTGTAACAACCTGGAGTGGTATTACTTTACAAGAACTAGTTTAGCCTAATGAAATCAAGGAAAAAGTTGAAAAACCAAACAACAAACATGAACCCAATACATTGGTTAGCTTACTCGGAAGCAAAGGGAAAGAAAAAGATGAGGTACATATAGAAGAGGTCGAAGAAAATGTATTATTTCCTTCTAGATTGAGGAAACAAAGTGATAAAAAATATTTTAAAAAATGTCTTAATATGTTTAAGAAACTACAAATTAACATACCTTTTGGTGAAGCACTTGAACAGATGCCTAATTATGTAAAATACTTGAAGGATATTCTAGCAAAGAAAAGGACAGTAGATGACAATGAAGTTGTGGCCATGACAGAGGAATGTAATGCTGTCCTCCAAAGAAAACTACCTCCTAAGATAAAAGACCCCAGAAAATTTGTGATTCCATGCTCAATTGGAGGAAATATTCATTGTAATGCTTTATGTGACTTAGGTTCTAGCATTAAACTTATGCCTTTTTCTGTTTTCAAAAAGTTAGGAATCCAGGATATTGCTCCTACCAACATCACACTCCAGTTGGCTGACCGGTCATTAGTATATCCTAAAAGAGTCATTGAAGATATTTTAATAAAAGTTGACAAATTATCTTTCCTGCAGATTTTGTGGTGCTTGAAATGGAAGGCAGGAATGACAATGTAGCACTCATTGTTGGGAGGGGTTTCTTAGCAACGGGGAGAACACTAATCGACATAGCTGCTGGAAAACTTACAGTTAGAGTAAACAACGATTGTGTCACATTCAACATCTTTAAATCCATGAATTGCCCAGATGAAACATATGCTTGTTCAAAAATTGAAATATTTGATAAAATAATGTACAAAGGGGATCAGTTGAGTGATTCAATACATAAGGCCATAAATTCTCTTTGTGAAGAAGATATTGATGTGGAAGAAATGGTTAAAGTATTAGATTCACAACCGATCTTGCCTATAAGATTTAGAGATGTGGAAACCTTAGATCTACCATGCCATAAATTGCTGCTATCAGTTGAAGTACCACCTAATTTGCAGATTATCAAGATGGTCGGGCTATACACGTTAAACCAAGCGTTTCTTGGGAGGCAACCCAAGTGATTTATTTTAAAAGTTTATTTTTATTTGTAGAGTTTTTTTAATATTTCTTTTTATTTTGTAGTATGGGTCAAGTGCAAATTCAGTTATTCATGATAATCATCCATCGACTAATTGGTTGAGGGAGTTCTCTTTCACTTCTTTCTCCTTATTTTTATTTTTGAGGACAATGTTTAGTTTAAGTTTGGGGGTGATGCTTTAATTTTGTGCATATTGTTCATGCTCGACTCATGTTTAGATTTAGATATATATATATATATATATATATATATATATATAGTGTAGTTTAGTGTAAAAATTTTATTATGCAACAATATTTTAGTCTCTTGGTTCAATGATAGATACATGTGAATTAGTCTTACCTTTTTTGGGAAAATTTGATTAATTGATATGAGAGATGAAGTGAGTAAAAGATTGCAGTTGGGAGTTGGTTCTCTACCTTATATTATTTTCACAATCCTTTGGTTTAGATGATTTCAATGAATGTTTTGCAATAAGGATTGTACATGATGGTCATGACTTTAAGAATTTGCCCTGGCGACTTTCGAGGCGAAAAATTTGGTTTGCCATGTAGATGGAAAATGATATAGGAATTTCTTTTTGATGAGTCTGGGCCTTTCTTCAAGCCTACCTAATATAAATTATCCTCTGCACACAATTTCATGGCCTTAATTATACGTGTTTCTTTGATTACCCTATTTTAACCTTGGCCTTTTTATTGAAAATATATCGGGTCTGCTTGAGTCCTAGCACCCTAGTATTTTGAATTTGTTCTAAATTCTAACAAGGATGAAACTTTGAGTAGTATAAGGGGAAGGCATTGCGTGTTATAGAGTGGTGATTGAGTAGATAGTGTGGGCTTTCCTGGCACTTTGCTTTGTAAAAAAAAGAAGAAGAAAAACAAAGAAAAAAGAAGAAGAAATTGAAAAAAAAACAAAAGAAAAAGATGAGGCAATGATCCTCCACCAGTAAACATAAGATCAAGCAATAGTCTTCCACTGGTTTGAAAAAAAGAAAAAGCAACAGGTAGTCAATAGAAAATTAAAGCGAAGTTAGTTCTTATATTGGGTCAACTCAATTCTACATTTAAGGAAGTTTGTGTCATATTGCTTGGGGATTTATTGTACATGTATGTCAAGATTTAGAAAGGATTTTTAATTCTAGGGTGCATATTAGCCTCTGATTTTTCTATCTTGTTTATCCTATTTTTGGTCCCTAGCCCCTAGCCACGATACAACCTATAAAGACCTATTGATTCCATTAAATTGGCATTGCCTACATTAGTGGAGATGGGAGCGAAAGGTAACATATTTAAGCATGTGCTTGATTGTATTCTCTTGGTTGCAGAAGAGAATGATAAGCCAATGGACTATCACACACACACATAGAGCTTTCTTTTGGATGTGATTGATGAAGGGGAATTTCTGATTTGATTGACATCTTGTTGACTCTTCAGGGTTTGATTGAGAATCATATGAGAACATAATGGTGGGGATTAAGTATTTTTGTGTAGTAAAATTTTCTTGGTTATGATATTTTGCTCGGGACGTGCAAAAATTTAAGTTTGGGGGTGAAAGAAAGTGAAGGAGGTCGAGAAAGCTGTGATGGTGGTGGTGGATTATTGGGGATAGCAGTCGATTGTGGAGAATTATTCCATGAAAAGTTGGGGTTATTGCGCCAGCCTGCATTGTAGGTGTTGGAATAGGGATTGTTGTTCCTATTAAAGTTGCCTACATAGTTAACTTGATCTGTTGCACATTGACCTGTAAAATGTCCTTGTCCACACCATTAACACCTTGGTTCTAGAGCCTTAACATGCCCCTGCATATTAAGATTTTGAACTTGATTAGCTAAAACACTAACCTGAGCAGATAAAGCAATAAGTGCACCTAATTCTAAAATTCCGGTAGTCCTTCTTAGATGCCTTTCTTGTGTGTCATGATGGTTGCTAGGAACCATTAATTCTAGCAATTGGAAAGCTTCATGTGGGCTTTTCCTAAGAAATGATCCATTGGCCGCCGCATTAACTATGTTCTTTGTTTGCCCCAACAACCCGTTATAGAAAGTTTGGAGTTGCATCCATCTTTCTATACCATGGTTGGGACATTTTTTTAATAATTCTTTAAATCTTTCCCATGCCTCAAAGAGAGACTCACCATCAAACTGCAAAAAAGATAAAATTTTGTTACATAATCTAGTAGTTTTAGAAGGTGGGAAATATTTTAACAAAATTTTTTTAGATAATTCATCCCAAGTGGTAATTGAATCTAATGATGACAACCACTCTTTCGCACTTCCTATTAATGAGAATGGAAATAAGTGAAGGCGGAGAGCGTCATCAGAGACACCAAGTTGCTTATACATATCACAAACTGATAGGAAATCCATGATATGCCTATTAGGATTTTCAATAGGCAATCCACTAAATTGTCCTATTGTTTGTAACATGTCAAAATAGAACTGTTTTCAACTCAAAGTGGGTAGCATCCACCGGTGGTACAATAATACTAGGTTGTAACCCTCTTGCAAGAGGTACAACCAATCTTGGATTTCCCTGTTGTCATCATTAGCTACTGCTACAATTGGTGGAAGTGGAGGCATTTGTTGTTGTTTTGGATCCATGGCTTCTTCTTCTATTGCTTCTTGTGCTCTTCTTCCAGCGGCATGCAAGTTTCTCAATGTCCTTTCAATCTTTGGATCACAAGAAGACAAGGGTGACTGCACTAATCTATGCATAAACAAATGATAATAAGGAAGAAGACAATGATATAGTATTTTTTCCTTTTTGCCCTTTTTTGTTTTTTAAAAAAATAATCAGACACTAAAATTTAAAAAGAAAAGAAAAACACTCAAAATTCTAATCCTAAATTAATTTAGAAAATTCGATCTGCCCGCTTTGAATGGCATCCAAGCAGTCCTCCACAGTAATGTGAGCACCTCGACACACTGGTTGTGGGTGAACGGGTTGGGTGACGCTGGGGTGGCCATGAGGTGGTGATGGTTGCCTAAAAACTCTCTCTATTCACTGCACACGTTATTGAGCATCTTGTCGGTAAGTGTACTGGGTTTGACTCACCCTCTCAATGGCTAACGAAGGCCACATGTGATATTCCCGTGAACCAATCACTACTCTTCCCTGGCAACATAACGCGGCAATCAAAAAGGGAACCACAAGTCGGTGGTGGTGGTGGTGGAGGTTTTCAAAATCTTGGCCCAAATGAGGCGGCCAATATCAATGCTCATGCCAGCCACAATAGCATATACCAGCTTGGCCCGCTCCAGAGTAATGTGGCTAGTGTGTTTCCGAGGATAAAATCTAGTAACCTCGATGCTATACTAAGCCTTGGCTTCAGCAGTGAGACAACTAACTTTGAACTATTTATAATTGCCGGTCCATGTCATCTCCCATGAAATATCACTATAACATATCTTGCATCCACATCTCTATCATCCTTATCATAGTAGGGTGTACATTGATCTTTGGGAATGTTGGGACTAGCATAGTAAACATTGATGGTCTTCGCATCAAAAGACACCCTTTCACCCAACCCTTCACAAAACACTTGTTCTGTTTAGTATTGATCATATTGACATAAAAATCTTTGACAATTGCAAGAACTGCCAGTGAGGGAACCTCCACAAACTTTTCCCAGTCACAATCATAAGCTGCTTGCTTCATTGAATTATCCCACCCTTCATTGAGCTTAAGGCCCCTGCTTTTCGATGACGACCTTCCGAGTATGTTCAAAATTGAACCAAAGCCAAGCTTCAGTGGGCCCAAACTTAAATGGGTCATATGGAGGGACCGAAGATGCCTCCACATGTGAAGACGATGCTTTTCCCTTCTTAGGCATCTCGTCCTACACAGAATGAATAACACAATGAATACATGAGTGTAGCTTAACACCAAATAAATCATGAAAATTGGCTCAAAAGTGACAATCCACAAAAGCAAGCAAATGGATAGAAGTTACTTGGTTCATCAATAATTACCCCATAAACACACCCATGTATAATTATATAAAATAAATGAATGGAGTTAATTAAAATTAAGCGAGACATGATAAAAGTAATTAACCCAATTCAAGTTCAATGGTTCATAATAAAGATGTGCAAAATAAGACACATGAACAACACAAGAATGTGAGGAGGGTCACATAAGAGAGACAAAATAGACATGATAGCAAAGGGTACACCGAAAAATAAGCAACAATATGAGCACACACAACCCACAATTTGTGAATCACATGTAAAACATATGCTTACACCTAGATTAAAATATTTAGATCACGCAATCCCTGTAATGAAGCATACATGTCAAAAATTTACACCAAGCCACCCTCCATCACAATGCAAACAAGAAAATTAGGGATGAACAAATACATGAACTAAAAATTAGCACAAACCCTAATCATCCAAATCCACACAATAACATAAGACGAACAATTTACCAAATTAGGAAGGGCAATAGGTACCCAATCAACAATTTGATCAACCCAAATTATGCAATAAGAGAGAAAATTTTGTCACCATAATGAGCACAAAGAAATCCAACAAGTAGCATTCAAATTAACACAACAACGGTCACAATAAAGGGCGTGCAAGGCATAAACACCATCCCAAACACAAATTAAATCAAACACCACATGAATTAAACATGAAATTGTAAATAGGAGGGGAAGCTTAACAGAAAAATCACATCTTTGGGGGTGAAAAGGGAAGAAGATGGAGAGAGAAGGAAGAAGGGAAGAGGGAAGTCACAGGAGAGCCGCCGGATGGTTGCCGGAGTGCCGCCATATGGGTCACCCTAGTGCTGCCCTGGTGCCACCGGAAGAGGAGGAGAGATGGAAGGAAAGACTCACCCTAGGTAGGGTTTTGTTTTTAAAAAACAAAAAAATTGGGCGAGCGCTCGAGCGTTCGGCTCCCTCGTAAGCACGTCAACTTATATTTTATGTATAAAAATTAATAAAAAGCAACTCAAGACTCTCTAAACAAAAATTAAAATTAGACAAACACAAACCAAAACTATAAACTCACAAAATAGAAACTAAACAACCTATCTTACGACAAATAAACCAAAACCGTGGGTTGCCTCCCATGAAACGCTGAATTTAGTCATCAGCCCGACTATTCCAACATACCTAATGTAGGGAGAAAATGGTGGAGGTTTGGCGTCTGGGAACAACACCTCCAAGGTAAGGCATAAATCTTTGCCCATTAACTTTAAAACTCGTACATGAACCTTCTTTGTAAATTTCAATAGCTCCATGAGGGGACACTTGTTGGACGATGAAAGGGTCAGACCATCGCGATTTTAATTTCCCTGAAAATAATTGCAACGTTCTTGAGTTAAATAATAATACCTATTGTCCGGGTTGAAAAGTACGGCGTGAAATGTTTTGACCATGCCACTTCTTGGCCTTTCCCTTATACAGCTTAGCATTTTCATACGCCTCCATTCGGAACTCATCCAACTCATTTAATTGAAGAAACCTCTTTTCCTCACAAGCCTCATATCAAAATTTAGCTTTTTAATGGCCTAATATGCATTGTGTTCTAGCGGAGGCAAGCTTTTCCAAAAACCAACTGGTTAAGGAGACATTCCAAGGGGTGTTTTATTAGCTGTTTTATACGTCCATAAAACATCATCCAAACGTATAGACCAATCCTTTGGGGAGGGGGCAGTCTTCTCCAAAATTCTCTTAATTTCCCTATTGAAAATTCCAGCTTGGCCACTCATCTAGAGGTGATTGGTTGTGGCTACTTTATGCATAATCCGATATTTTTGCAACAAAATATCAAATTAACAGTTACAAAAATGTGTACCATCATCACTAATAATAGACCTATGAGTGCCAAAACAGGTAAAAATGTATTTTTTAAAAGAATTTCAACACCACATTAGCATTATTAGTTGGGAAAGCAGCCACTTCCATCCATTTCAACACATAATCAATCGCTCCCAAGATATAAAGGTTTTGATGAGATGGTATGGACGGTCCCATGAAATTAATTCCTTAGACGTCAAAAAGTTTCACTTCCAAAATGTTAGTAAGTGGCATTTCTTGACGATGTGAGATATTTCCCACTCTTTAACAATGATCACACCGTGAAACAAAAAGATGTGAGTCTTTAAATAAAGTGGGCATATAAAATCCCGATTAAAGGATTTTTATCGCAGTCCGCTCCACCAAAATGACCACCATAATCGGAGGAGTGATAATGCTGGAGAATGCTATCTATCTCTTCGTCCAACACACACCTCCAAATAACTTGGTCGCTACAGCATTGGAACATGAAGGGTTCATCCCACAAATAAGTGCACACATCATGGAGGAACCACTTCTTTTGGTAAGATGTCAAATCTGGAGGTAGTATTTGATAAGTAGGAAAATTTGTATTCACGTAATTAGCAAACAAAAGAATAGGAGAATGTGATACCTCCAAGAGTTGTTCATCTAGAAAATAATCATTAATCCGGAGTGAAGGGTCGCCCAAACTTCCTTTCTTGAGCCGAGAAAAATGGTTTGATACTAAATTTTCCGACTCTTTTCGATCTTTGATTACCAAATCAATTACTCTTGTAGTAAGAGCACCCATCGAATTAACCTTGGCTTCACATCTTTTTTCACAAATAGATATTTGAGAGCCGAATGATATGTATACACAATCACATTAGAGCAAATGAGATAAGATCAAAACGTCTCAAAGGCGTACACAACGGCCAACAACTCTTTTTCGGTGGTAGTGTAATTCAATTGAGCTTCGTTGAGTGTCTAGCTTGTGTAATAAATTGTGTGAAAAAGTTTATCTCTCTGTTTCCCTAATACAACACCAATTGCAAAATCACTTGAATCACACATTACCTCAAATGGTAAATTTCAATCAGGGTAAACAACTAGTGGAGGAGAAATTAATTGGGCTTTCAAGGCTTCAAAAGCCGCTAAACACTTAGCATAAATATTAAAAATAACATCTTTTTAATAAATTACAGAGTGGTTTAGCAATCTTAGAAAAATCCTCAATAAAACTGCGATAAAATATTGCATGCCCAAGAAAACTTCTTAATTCTTCAATAAATGTTGGGGTTGGCAGTTTTTTTATTGTTTAATCTTTACTCTGTCCACTTCCAAGCCTTTGTTGGATACTCTGTGCTTAAAACAATTCCTTATTGTACCATAAAATGACACTTTTTCTAATTGAGAACCAAGTTGGTGTCCTCACATCAGTGGAGAACCCGAACAAGAACCTGCAAACAGCTATCATAAGTATTACAAAAAAGGGAGAAATCATCCACAATTACCTCCATTTCATGCTCCACCATATCTGAAAAAATTGTTGTCATGTAACACTGAAAAGTGGTTGGAGCATTGCAAAGGCTAAATAGCATCTTGCGAAATGCAAATGTACTGTACGGGCAAGTGAAACTTGTTTTCTCTTTGTTTACTGGGAGGATATCAATTTGATTGTAACCCGAATATCCATCAAGGAAATAGTAAAACTGTTTGCCTGCTAGCCTATCTAGCATTTGGTCAATGAATGGGAGTGGAAAGTGATCTTTTCTGGTAGCTTTGTTGTGTTTCATGTAATCCATGCAGACTCTCCACTCCATCACTATCCTTGTTGGGATTAATCCATTTTTCTCATACCACCGTCATACTGCCCTTCTTGGGTACACATTGCACGGGACTCACGCAAGAACCGTTAAACATAGGAAAAATTATACATGCATCAAGCCAATTGATGATTTCTTTCTTGACAACATCCTTCATGATTGGATTCAGCAGCCATTGATGTTCCACTGAGGGTTTATATCCATCTTCAAGAATGATTTTATGCATGCAAAAGGATGGACTTATACCGCGAATATTGGCAATATTCCATCCTATAGCTAGCTTATGCTCTCGCAATATTCTCACTTCATGCATGCTAGTTAAAGCATACCTTAAATGGGATAGAAGTCATTTCAACTCCAAGGTCAGTGGGACTTTAATGGAAGCTTGATCATCGTTGACATTGAAGGTTACAACTCCAAAGGATCAAATCTATGTTGACCTCAAGTAAATGTTGAAGTAAAATTTAGCATGTGCAAATATTTCACTTTCTTTTCATCACCAAAATCATCAACATCAGAAAAAAATGTGGTTGCTAGAGGGTAAAGGGGATACATTTTCTTAAAGATGGCTGATGAGGAAGAATGGATTGCATCAACATAAAAGCAATCGTCTGCTGGTGACGCATATTGCATAGCCTTAAAAACATTAAAGACCACTTCTTCATTATCCACTCTCAATATCAATTCACCAGCAGCTACATCAATCATTGTCCTCCCAGTGGCAAGAAAAGGTCTATTGACTATAATGGGTACATTTGAATCTTCCTCAGTATCGAGAATCACAAAATCGGCTAGCAATATAAGTTTATTCACCTTCACAAGTACATTCTCAATCTCCCATCTTGGAAAAATGTAAGAATGGTCAGCCAATTGCAGTTTAATTGTGTTATGCTTTAACTCCCCCAAACCTAACCTTTTATATATAAAAAGAGGCATCAACTTAATGCTTGCACCTAAGTCACATAATGTTTGGCAACAAAAAATTGGGCCTATGATACAAAGAATAGTAAACCACCCTGGGTCTTTGAGCTTTGGTGTAAGCTTCATTTGTAGTACGACACTACACTCTTTATTAAGGACAAAAGTTTCAAAATCCTCTAGCTTTTTCTTCTGGGATAATATTTGCCTTATGAATTTAGCATAGCTCGACATCTTTTCTAGAGATTTAGCAAATGGGATATTTCTATAAAGCTTCATAAACACTTCCAAGAATATATGAAATTTGTTGTCTTGTTTGATTTTCTATAGTCACTGAGGATATGAAACTCTTGAGGACTGGTTATGTTGATCAAATGAACCCTTAGGTGGTGGGGCTTCCACCCATCCATCCTTGCATTCTTCATCTCATTCAACCTACTCTTGATTAGTTAATTCCTTACCGCTTTGCAATGTAATGACTTTACATTCTTTACGCTCTCTCTTGTGATTTTGAATGTCACTAGGGAGTTCACATTGTGGCCTATTGCTCAATGTACTAGCAATCTGACCCATTTGAGTCTCCAAATACCTCATGGAAGCTTGCTAACTTCTTGGAGGAGCTTGCTAACTTCTCATAAATATGGTTGTATTCTATTCTGCTGAAAACATGGAGGAGCTTCTTCTCATGGACCTAATGTTGAGGTTTGGTTGCCTCCCCCATGCAAAGTTCAGATGATTCCTTCATCTTAGATTGTAAGTGTTGGAGTAGGGGCTATATGCTATATGGTATAACTTCTAACAAAATTTACTGATTCAGGATTGTTAACACAATGCTTAGTAAGATGTCCTTCACTACATAACTCACACTTAGTTGTTATCATGTTCACTGCATTCACATTAGAATTCATCTCCAAGCTTGCACTTGTTTTGACACAGCAGCCACTTGTGCAGACAAGGCGGCCAATTAGTCCTATTCGAGAACACCTCCACTCTTCTTCCTCATTGCTCTGTCCTACCCTATCTAATAATGGCTAGATGCCAGCTTTTCTAGTACCTCATTAGCTTCTTTATAGGATTTACACATGAGGTACCCAGTGGCAGTAGTATCTAAAATGGATTTCATTTAGCCATGAAGTCCATTGTAAAATGTTTGAACTTGAACCCACAAGGGAATTTTGTGTTATGGTTACTTAGTAAATCCTTAAACCTCTCTCATGCATCATAGAGGGATTCATTATGAAGCTACACAAAAGGAGTAATATCATTACAAAAATTAACAATCTTAGCAATGGAAAGTATTTAAGCAAAAAATATTCTCACTAGTTCATCCTAAGTGGTGATAGAATTAGGCACCTATGAATTCAACCATAATTTCGCATTTTCGACAAAAGAATATGGAAATAATCGAAACTGGATAGCTTCCTCAGACACTTAATTCATTTTAAATGAATCACAAATAGCGATAAAATTAAGCAAGAGAGTGTGAGGATCTTCATTCACCAGTCTTGCGAATTGTCCCACGGTTTGCATTATTTGGAACATCACCGGTTTCAACTCAAAGCAATTGGCTTCAATCGGTGTCCTAAGAATGCTAGAATGTAATCTGTCTAAAACAAGACTCTCCCATAGCTTCTGTGTCATCATCATTGGCTACTGGTGGAGGATTATTATTCCTTTGCTCCACTTCCATTGCTCTCTGAACTCTAGTTTCTCAGTGTAGTCACCGGCAAGCTCTCTCAATCTCTCCATTATAAAGCTCTAGATCCTGGGTACATTTTTCTTACATGCACTAACTAGTACTTGATTAAATAGTAAAGATACAAAAATTAAAATTTAGAAAGAGATGAGAATAATTTAAGCAACCAATCAAACTAATTTCGATAAAAACAAATTCTAGTTTAACTCCTCGACAACGGCACCAAAAAACTTGATGTAAAAATTATAATTCAAGTGTACGCACCAAATCAAATAATTAAAGTGATAAGAAAGTATTATCCCACGAGGAATTGGTACTCGAAATTCTCAATTATTAAAACTAATTTAATTAATTATACTTAAATGAAAATGAATTCAAAGAGTGATGAAATTATGAATTAAGACCAAATTAATCTAACATGCAATATTCAAGTCATATATTAACTCCATGGCGTGAAACTTAAGATTTTCAATTTCACCTAATGCCCATTTAGATCAGTAACCATAGGAATCAATTTTTCATGACAATCTCTTGATTGACAATAAACTTATCACTTGCACCCAATTTTTATATTTCTATGAAATTATGTATGCAAAAGGATACTTTAATTTTTGCCCTTCATAGTCACCCAAGACATATGAGTATATATGTATCTAACATATAAATCACCTAAAACAGATGAACAAAGGTTATTCTATCTAATGACATATTTATTCTTTCTATGTGGCAAGATCAAATCTCTAGATCTAATAATGGATGGTTGGTCCAATGATACCATCAAGAACAAAATAAAATAGATGATTCAAAAAGACAATCATATAGATAAAAATTAATAAACTTTATTAATCCATGCACTAGGTGTCCTTAAAAATCTTAGAAAAGAATTTACTTCATAAAATATTCATCTAAACTCAAGAAATTTATTTGTGATATGAAAGACAACATTTAATTACAAATAAAAAAATTAGAATAACAAAAAACTCTTTTTGGGGATGTGTCTTCTTCTTCTGATCCTAATTTTTCATCGTTCATTCTCGTCTTTTGTGTCATCACCGGTAGTCAAAAGTTCTCCACCTTTATAAAACCCTAATCAAGTTTATAAATTATCCACCCAATATTACAATTGGTGCCCACCAAGATTTCCAAAAATATCAAAAAAGTCAAATTCCTACCCCCAGTGCTTGAGCGCCCCTAAATCCCAATAGCTCTCGATCACTAGATCTCGGTCACAATTATTTTCTTCACCACGGGGCCAGCACTCGAGCAATCTGCATCCCAATGCTTGAGCACCGGGTTCGGTTAAGGCACCAAGTTGTGCTTTTGACCTGAGTTCGATTCGTTCTGGATATCTAACTCTTATATCCTATTAGAATAATATTAATTAGTACCTTTTACATCAAAATCACAATGATTTTTAATTTTATTAATAGTACCTAATAAACTCTTAAACTAATAGAATTAAAGTATAAATGACTTGAAATATGATAAAATCAACATGAATTAGAAAGAATAATAATTTTTTTAGAGAGTTATATATATGTGTATATATATATACACACACACACACAAATTAGGTATGAAACGAGTCATTTTCCATCCTTCCTCGCACCAACAAATTATCAACGATCGAGTCACCTTGGTACCTACCTATCGGGGGTAATTGGCTTCTTATTCCAGATCATATGTTGCGTATTCGAAAGGGCCACTAATATTGTTAAACACATTGAAAATCTTCTTCTTTAAAACGTGCCAGGCCAACGTGCCCACCCCTTTGACACTTAAATAAAGAAAGTATAGACGTACACATTGACAGCTCAATATAATATAGATAGGAATTTTTTTATTATATTGAGCACGTGCAATACGTGGTAAATTACAAAAGCAAATAACTGTCCTTCCCTTCCAAGGGTGTAATATACATATATATATATATATACCCATCTTTATTGTTATTGTGGAATAATAATGTTCAACTTTTGAAAGAAAAAGTCATCATGTCGACCGGTCATTAATCATGTTTAATATGGCCTAGGGGTGATGTTGGTTTTACACTTTTCGGCCGCACCAACCCGCTCAAATCGATTGATCAATCAATCTGAGAATGAAAAAATTAGGAGTCACATATATGTGGCTAATATATATGTGCATATGGCCAGGCCAGCATGACTAACGTGGTTTTACTCATTTATCACTAATTCCTACCGCATCTTGAATACATAAGCACCATATCACCACATTTTTTGGGTTCCAATCGTTTCGATTTCACGCGAGAAAATTTTATTTAGTTTTGTGCGTCAAAAGTAAAATAGCCATTTGCAAGTCATGTCCAACTTCTCGTCTATGTTCGATTGGTGGGTTATGTGTTATTTGGTAGGATATTTGCAAACCAACGAGCTTCGTGTGGACTAACAATTCGATCCGCCAATGATTTGAAGTAATACTTTGCTTGATCCCCAGCTAATTAATTTCTTAATCCGGTTCTAATTACATCGATACAATGAAAGTTTAATAATACTCGTATTAATTATCTTGTGGATCGAGTTCATTTTTTACATGGAAAGTTAATTAAACCCACTTCATTCTTCGCATAATTGCTATTATATATCATGTAGCATAGCACTTAATTTTTAAATCTCATCCACCAATTACACCATTCGTATATTCGGCCTGCCTGCCGTGAGAGCTGCTTGGCTTTATCATTATTATTAGTAGTAATAGATGCAAGGTTTAAGTACTGACAACCAAGCATAGATGTTAGTTAGTTGTGGTGGGAAGAAAAGCACTGAATAATAGTAAAGGGGGTTAGTGAAAGTGTGAAAGTGATTCACCGTGTTAAAGTAGATTTACATTGTAAATAGTATTTTACTATGAATCTACCATAAATCAAATTGCACTTGTTAGTGAAATTAAACTGTAAACTCACTCTAAATTAATTTAACATGTTAGTGAAGATAGTTAAAATTTGGTGTAAATGTAATTTATACATTATTTATAAATTTCATATCATTGTTAAATTTACTAAAGTATTGTCCCGCGATGAATTAGTACTTGAAATTCTCAATTATCAAAACTAATTTAATTAATTATACTAATCTAAACTAATCTAATATGTAATATTCAAAGAGTGATTGAATTACGAATTAAGACTAAACTAATCTAATATGGAATATTCAAGTCAAATATTAACTCCAAGACAACAAACCTAAGATTTTTAATTTTACCCAGTGCTCTATATAATTAAAGTTATAAAATCTACTTATGAATTTACCCATTTAGATCATTAACCACAAGAATCAATTATTCATGACAATCTCTCAATTAACTATAAACTTATTACTTGCACCCAATTTGTATATTTTTATGAAATTATATATGCAAAAAGATACTTTAATTTTCGCCCATAATACTTACTTAAGACATATGAGTATATCTTTATCTTATATATAAATCACTCAAAAAGATGAATAAAGGTTATTTCATCTAATTAAAATTTTTATTTTTCTACCTTTAGATAATATCAAATCTTTATATCTAACAATAGATAGTCAGACCAACGACAGCATCAAGAACAAAATAAAATAGATGATCCAAAAATACAATCATATACATAAAAATTAATAAAATTTATCAATCCATCCGATAGGTGTTATTAAAAATCTTAGAAAAGAGTTTACTATATAAAATATTCAAGTAAACTCAAAAAGTTCATATGTGATACGAAAGATATTATTTAATCACAAAAAATAAATAAATCAGAATAAAGAAAAACTCTTTTTGGGGAAATATCGTCTTCTTCCGATCCTAATTCTTGGTCGTTCATTCTCGCCTTTTGTGTCGTCACCCGCCATCAAAAGTTCTCCCTCTTTGTAAAATCCAAATCAAGTTTATGAATGATTCACCCAACATTACAAGTGGGGCCAAGCAAAATTTCCAAAAATATTGAAAAAGTCAAATTCTTGCCGCCATCACCTCAGCTCCTTGAATCCTAGCAGCGCTTGAGCGCCAGATCTCGATCACAATTATTTTCTTCACCGTGGGACTAGCGCTCGGGTACTCTGCATCCCAATGCTTGAG
>JAURVB010000819.1:0-18459 GCA_033002965.1 Piper betle
TGAGTAACTGTTAGACTAATTTTAATAGCATGCAAGTGTACATGGTCGTAACAAGTAATATAATGATAAATTAGATTATCGTTCCCACAGAGAGTTGAATTGTCTTAAATTAATTAAAGAAAATAAATTAAGAACAAAGCAAAAATAATTAACTTAACAGAATCTAAATACTAACTTTAAATTAAAAGAGAAGTCAAAATTATAAAACTCGTTCTAGAGTCGAATTTCCCTTAACATGAATTTAATCTTCATCAAATCTTACTCTCATCTTTTATTCCCTCAGATTGTCGATCTAGGATAATTATATGACATGGTGGCTCCCGCTCCTTCATGCTTCTATTATTTTGCCTCAATTTCTACCTCCCGGTGATAATTGATTAATCAACAAAATAACGCATTAAGAATTGCCTTACAACCGCATACGGTGTTGTGTATCTTCCGACCACAACGACAAACAAGTCAAAAGACTCGTCGTATGATGAATTATCAATGACTAATCTAATTAATTTCTCCCGAAATCTAATTAAACCTCGTGATCTAAGAATTAGGTGATCAATCTATTCTTAGCATTAAGAATATGATAATTCAAACAATTTGATTGAATAAAAGAGTGAGAGCTTGAAATAAATTCAATTAAATCATGTTAAGTTCCATTCTTCTCTAGAACGAAATATAAAACTACTCCATAATAAAAATAGAAAATAATATAAAGAAAAACAATATAAAGAAGAAACTAATTTTTATTATGAAAGAGAAAGAAATTACAAAAACTAAAACTACTACTTCTACTACAATCTGAAGCCAAGAGATGAGATATGATCAACAACAAATGACCACCCCTTTATATAGAAGTGGAGATACAAGAATTCGAAGAGGGTGTTCACAAATCGACGTAATCTAATTAATTATAATGTCCCTTCAAGTATCCAACTGTTCGGCTCCATTGAACACCATAACATTGTAGCCATTGGGTGGGGCCAAGTGTCATGACCAATCAGATCCAAAGCTTAATTTATTCATCTTTTTCTGCATTAAAATACCTAAAGTTAAGCATATCTAATAAAATATTAATTAACTAGAATATAATGAAAAATATCACTAAATTAATAATGATTATACCAGAGAAGTACAAAATCATATTAAAAACATGGGTAAATATTATATATTTGAAACACTTAACAGTAACACGTAGCCAGTTAGGCCCACAAGATCGTGAAAATGGCAGGTCGTTAAAGTATAATTACTTTAAATGTTATATATTTCGATTTGGGAGTCTTGGTCAACCTATGTTCACAATCGATCACCATGCACCAAGCGCAACCGGGGTCAAAGAATTAGCTCAGTCTGACACAGGGCATCACCCTTAAAAAAATTACTATGTGGGAGTCTTGGTCGCCTTGAGTTCATATTCGACCACCATGCACCGAGCACAATCGGGGTTAATGAATTGACTCAGTCCGACACAGGGCAGCACCCCTGAAAGATTAAATCCTGCCCCCATGCCGAAAGGGGTGACAAAGCACAGTGGCGCAAGACGGCTCATTATGCACTTGTAATACCGAGAGAGTGAGTCAATGGCAAATATCAGTAACTATAGGCTGAGGGCCACATAGCATGTGTACGCATACATAAGATTGTAGCGATAACGACCCAGCCCAAAGTGTAACATAATGGGCCTAACTCATTTCATTAAAATGGTTGACCAAAGTTAAAGATCTATAATTCATTTTCACTTATAAAGAAGATATTCTCTCAGTAGGTATTAGATGTGGGATTCAGTTGAAGTATCTCACAAACAACCCACCTTAGGAAATTTCGTCCCTAAAATTCCTATACTTGGCCACAAGGATGGCTCTAATCTATTGATTGAAAAAATAAAAGTTTACTTTACTATGGACCGTCCGATTACAAGGATGGCCCAGATGTTTCTTTAAAAATAGAAAATTTTGATTTCATGTGGTTTGTCCGATTATAATGACGGTTCAAATCTGTTATTTTTTTAATAAAAGAAACTTATTTTTATATGGTCCGTCTGATTACAAGGACGGCCCAGATATATTTAACAAGATATATTTAACAATATATATAATTATTTAAGTCCTACTTTAAATTTAAATTAACTATCTAAATTATAATTAACACTTAACAAATAATAAAGTAATTATTAATTCATAAACAAGTTTTAATTATTATTATTAGTATATTTTTTTGAGATAATAAATTTTCGTACAATAATTATTTAGTTTAGTAACATTACCAATAACCCATTAAAATGATTAATCTTAAAGATTTATTACGAGTAGTATTATTTTTTAACTCGAGTCTGTATTGAGTCAACCTATATTTACAAAACTGCCACCCTTCATCTTCTTTTTCCCACCACCATTCTCTCGTCTCCAAAAACAAGTTCATCCTTCTCCGCCAACCCTTATCTTGGTTCTTGGGGTGCCAAACTTAAAAGGATGTTCTTCTTCAAGAATCTAGTCACTGCCTTGGCATCATTAGTTGAGAATACTTGAGCCTCCACCCACTTTAAAATATAGTCAACTACTAACATTATGTATAGGTTGTTTTCGGATGGCATTAAGGGTCTCATAAAGGTTAAATTCGAAGATTCCTTGCCAGGCCATCACTTACCTCCTTGATAAATTCCCACTTCTTTGGCATCTGTCACTTAACTTAACAAAAGTATTAACATCTTTAAATAGAGTTGGCCAATACAGGGCATCAACAATTTTATGGCAGTTGTCCAGCTTCCAAAGTGTCCTCCATAGTGTGAGAATGACAGCGGTAAAGAATGTAAGACATTGCCTATTCTATAACACATCTCCTTATTACCTAGCATGGCATATTTTGAACAAATATGGTTTCTCCCAGTAATAATGCTTCACTTCATTCAAAAAATTTTTTTGTTGGGAAGCAATTTCCACGGACGGGAATTGAGTGACAAGAAAATTCATCTGGAACACCAGGTATGCTTCACTTCATGTGGAACACTTTCTTTAATTGGCAATTCATTGACTTCTGCTTCCCTGTTTACCAGTTTGACAAGTGGTTGGCTACTTCATTCGTAGAAACTTTCTTCTCTTATTTGTGGATTAAATTCTTGCAGTTGTAGACTTTTGCAGTAGGCACTTCAAAGCTGAGTGATTTGCATGGAAGACCATCAGGTATGACTCGAATTTATCTACAACATACGTTAGAGCCAATAATTCATTCTTTATAGTAGTTCAATTCACTTGACTCCCATTCAGTTTTTTGCTTGCATAGTAGATTCGTATGGAATACCATGTTGATGCGCTCACCTGGAACTGCACCAATAGAAAATCACTAGTATCAACAGCATTGACCAGTCTAGTGAAGAAATGATGGGAGCGGAGATGAACTTCTCCTTTAATCTGCCAAATCCTCTTGACAAGCTTCATCAAAATTGAAAGCTGCATCTTTTTCTAATAAATTGTGAAGTGGTTTTGCAATTTTTGAAAAGTCCTTTATAAACTTTCTATAAAAACCACTCCCTTTACATTGGTTGGTGGCTGGAACCTCTCAATTACTTCTACTTTTTCTTAATTCACCTCATGGCCTTTACTTGAGACTTTGTGTCCTAGCACTATTCCTATGTTACCATGAAGTGATATTTTTCCAAATTCACTATCACATCATTTTAAACAAACACTCAGAACGTAAATCATGGCATAAAAGAACAATCAATCAATAATTAAATTAAAAAAAATAATCGAAACAAGTGAATAAGTAAAAATAATAATACGCTGATCTTGAATAATAATATAAGAAAACTACATAATGCACAAAAAATAATAATAATCATATATTCATTCACAAGTAAATAAATAAATAAATGAATAATTAATTAAATAAACTATTAGCTAAATACAAATTAAATGATAAAACAATTCAGACAATAATAATGAAATTAGTAGTTACATGCACTTGTAATTAAAAAGAATAGATGATAACAAATACAAGAATAAATTAACAAACTATTCAATACATAACGAATAATAAATATATAACCAACATGGGCAAAATAATAATAAGGAGAAATGTCACCAACAATAATAATAAATTTACAAGCCTGCATTGAAACTAAGTAATTAAATATTGAATAACGTAATAAATAAATAAAAACACTCATAGTATCAAAATATACTTAATTACATGAACATGTATTTGAACTAATGTTGGGAGTCTTAAAATACCAGAAATGACTGAACGGGCAAGAACAGGCTTCTCTGCAGGTCGGATAGAGTCGGGTTGAGTCAACTCAGTCCAGATCAACTCACAGACTTCTCTAGGTTGGCTGTGCTGGACATGAACACAGACATGGGTGGATGGGCGACACGGCAGGACTGACACAGTCATGGGCTAAATGAGCCGGTTGTGCCCGTTCCTAGAAAATGGCAATGGCAGCAAGGTGGAGGCTGCCACCAGTCAGAAAATGTTAGGGCAGTGATGGTGGTGTTTGAGGTGATGGTATACAAATTCTGACCTCTAGGCTAGCCAAAAATTAGCAGGGAAGTGGAGGAGTGGCCTCCAGGGACGGTGGAGATTCTGGCGATGGTGATCAGGTGGGTTGGATTGATCAGCCTCGGTAAGCAGAATCAATTTGTGGCGAGGGCTGATGGAGTCTGGCAGCTGGCCAGAAAATGCCTGCGACGTGGAGAAATAGCAACTGGAAGGGTTGGCATCAGGGTTGGTCTCAAAACCACAGCCATTGAGGGAGCGAGCAATCTGGGGGCCGATGTGGTAGCGCTCATGCCAGACCATGGCCTAAGTCAATAGTCTGCCACGAGTGGGTCACTGTGCTGGTGATCTGCTGGCCAAAGGTGGGCTGAAGACTAGCTGGCGGCTGTGCTAGTGGTAAAAATATCCTCAAATGGGGTAGAAATTCCTATAAAGTGGGAAGGCCTGCTAGGGCTGATGAGGCATGCATAGATCTGGCCATGTGGCCTAGTGGGGTCTGCCTTGGGCATGTCCAATATAAATATAGTCGGAAATCTCAAATTAACACGGACAATAGTTAAAACTGATTCTAAGCCTGATGGAGACTCAACAATGGAAGTCGAGGTGTGCAAGCTAAATGGGCCTCAAACTTTAACTCAAGTGGTGAAGGTCTAGACCTCAAATCAAAGCTGGGCCCACATTGGTGATCTAGAAGTCTAAGAATCTTGTAGTGGATGCACAAGATACACCAACCAAAAACTAAAATGATAACTAAATGCAAGGAAATGACCCTATAGAACAGCTACACAACACAACCAAATGAAAACATAAACACTGGCTTTGCAATTGAGGCCGACGAGAAAACTCAAATGCAAACACCCCCAATGCCTGAGGCGACAACAACACACAAACGTTCTCCTAGCAACAAATCGATCGAACCGGTTTGACTTCATGCTTCTCAGATCGAGCCAGCAACAAACCACATGTAAAACATAGACTTGATGGGTCAGGTTTTACTTAAGCCATGAGCTATCAGCAATTGGATAGATGATTCTAACATCTAGCTACTATAGTATCTCCTTCTTTACTACCTCCATTATAGGACTCAGGCATCTGTGATGTTCAATAGTTTTCTTGCATCCTTCTTCAAGCAAGATTTTGTGTGTGAACACATTTGGGGAGATGATGGTCCTGTACAACTCTCAATAATTTCTCTTTTCTTACTACATAGAGTGAGTGGTGTAGAAATAATCACAAGTAGGCATTGAGTTGTGCGAGAAAAACATACCTGAGATGCTTTGGCAAGGGCATTAAACTAGCTCTAGAGGACAAATTATAGATGGAATGTTCATCTTCAATTTTGTCTGTGATGTAAGCAAGGACTTTGATAGCTCACAACTTGTACTACTGCTACTTGGTTGGTTATCTAGCCAAGCCACAAACATGGTTAGATCATCATCTTTTTCCTACTCTACCTCCTTCTCTCCTGGACTTTTGTGACTTCCATTTCAATGATATAAACTACAAAATAATCATCAATTGTCTCTAGTTATTCCATGGCTTTGAAGATGTTGAACACCATTTGTTCATCATTCAACCTCATAATTAGTTCTCCTATGGCCACATCAAGTTAGGTTTTTCCTATTGTAAGCAATGGTCGTGCCATGATGATTGAGACATATTTGTATTCTTCTATACCTAGTATAACAAAGTCAACTCAGAAGAACTTGTTTACCTTCACCAATATATTCTAACTACCTGTTAGATTTCCTCCCCATCTAAAATTTTGATGGTTTTTACAACCTCAATTATAGGTGTTGGAGTAGGGGTTGTTGTGATTCCTATTGTAATTGCTGATGAAGTGAGCTGTCTCAGTGTGCAATGGCCATTGTTCCAATGAATAATCATTTCCACAAAAATCATGGGAAAGGACTTGTGCCGCCTGGGCATGGACCTGAGTCTTGGGTTTCCATGTTTTACATCTGTTTGCTCATTGCAGCCATTGGTGTTGATAGGGCATTGAGGGTATCCATTTGAATTACTCCTAGCACATTCTTCCTTGATGTTCAATCATACATCATTTAATGGTGATTGGAAGCTATCTTCTCCTTAACTCATATGCTTCATCATAGGTTTTAGTCATGATAGATCCTTCTGCTGCAGCATCAACTACTGACCTTCTTTGGCTCAATAACCAGTTGTAAAAGGTTTGATTTTGAACCAATGGTTGAATCCAATAATAAGTACGCTCGCTTAACAAGTCCTAGAATCCTTCCCATGTGTCATAGAAGGATTCATAATCCATTTCAATAAAAGATGTGATCTTGTTTTTGAACTGCACTATTTGAGAATGTGGGAAATACTTCATCATGAACTTCTTTGCTATTTCCTCCAATGTAGTGATATAACTTCTCCACTTAAAGAAAATGGAAGCAACCTCGACTGATTGCAACTTTGGACACTTGGTACTGCTTGTATAAGTTACAAATTGCTACAAAGTTTTAGCAAGTGCATATGAAGGCCTTCACTTGGCAGTCCTATGATTTGTCAAACAGATTGCGGCATCGAAGTGGTTTAGTAGACTCTATGATTTCAGAATGCTGAGATTCAAGTTTTCTAGTTGTGGCAATGCTAATTATGCCACTGATCTATTGTTGTTGGCAGGCTCTAGCTGCTTCTGATGTCCTAGCCTAACTAGGCTACCCTATTCTGGTTCACAAAGGCTTGCTCCATCACGTTTGGTTCTGCCAATTTCTAATTGCCAATATTCTAATTAGCAAAGGCATGTTCTCCCATGTTTGATTTCTAAATTTTTTCTAGTTGAATTTCTGAGCCATACTTGCCTTCACCCTCGTAAGTCATTTCGATTTCAGAGTCAAAAGGAAATAGTCCCTTTTATTTTCTCCCTTGCATATACTATCTAAAAATGCAAAAACTAAATAAATATCTAAAAGAACAAACTATAAAGAAAAGAATAAGAACAAAGTAAATCCCTGACAATGGTACCAAAAACTTGTTTCTTTAACAATGCATGATACAATTGTACACATCAAATAAGTAATAGAATGATGTGTAAGAGATTTCCCCATGAGGATTTGATGTTTTTAAAGTGATGATGATAGTTAAATCTATGAACCTACTAAGCTCTCTATAGGAAGTGGATGATATAATGAATATCTATTCTAAAAATACATATCAAGTGAGGGCATGAAACAGGTGTACTATTTAATGCAAACAGTTATGCAAAGGCATGAAAGATAGAAAACACAATACAATTTTATGTGAGTTCTTTTAAAAAAATAAATCTAGGATGGATAACTTAACTTAGTCGATAAGTAGCATATCTTGTTGTGTTAATCAAACTACAAGACACTTGCAAGTGATATCGAGGGAAACAAATTTAATTATAATGGCCTTCAGCATGTTATCACAACCTACCACCCTAGCATCTTTTCACATTATTGTGCAAGCAAAGACTAAATTGGTGTATTAAGATCAATTCCCTAATATGGATATCTATGACTATAATGTATTACTGTAGTTAAACTCATAATCTTCTTCATTTGTGGATATCATCAGCCTATCCTATTCCAAAATTTCAACTGAATCTATTAATCATGCAATAGATAGCTACTCTTTTACTACATTAAGCATGAGCATGAAGAAATCAACTGGCAAGTAGTGCAAACAAAATAACACGCATAAGATATTACATGTCAACTAAGATCCGTTATACACTATAGATCGCTAAGTGTTTCCTCCATAGAGGAATAAGAGTCCATCATGAAGTTCATCAAAGGAGATAACATTGTAAGAAGATAGAAGAAAAAGATATGAAAATCAAGAACGATGAGGTCCTGGCGTGGACTTTTCTTCAACTATGTTTCTTCCTTGCAGTATGGCTTCCACAGCTTCTTTTCTGCAACCTTCAGTCCTTCGTGGGCTTGGTAGTGTGGAGCTTAATAAGGTTAGAGGTAGAGTATAAAACCTGTGACTCAATATCCTGCTGTTGTGGCATGGCAACGTGGATCTCTGCCTATCATCAGACTCAATATCCTGCCTCAATGCTAGCACAACCTTGACTGCATCTAGACCAGCCTGCCTCTGATGACCCTAGCTCTGACCTTGTTGTCCACACCCCTATGGACCTGTTCTCTTGCTTCTGAGGCCAGCCTTCAATCTGCCTCGACAACTAGAATTCCATCTTCTTTTGGCTCCTCACGGTGGTTGAAAAGTACTGAGTAGAATACATCTCGGAGCTCCTCCAAAGAAATATACTGCAACTGCAAGGTCACTTGGTAGGCGGCATGAACAGACTTTCACCAAATCTTGCCCATACATTGCATGGCCCTAGTGGCCACATGCACCTAGAGATCAAGCGAACAATCCATATGCAACAATACTCCATTGGTCATATTGATCCACTCTAGTGTTGGGCTCTTTGGGCCCCCACCTAAGCTCCGAAACCACTGTTGGACCTTTTGGGCCCCCAAAAAAGGACTTTAAACAACCAAAGGAAACTCGCAATAGGTTTAACGGGCCTCTCTTAATCCAAAAGCTAGCTTAAGAATTAAGGCTTTCCCATTAGCTTATATACAAGTCATCAATAACCTCTACGACCGATGTGGGACAAACCCAACAACTCCCCTTCACACATTGGGTGTGGCCCGAAACCATCATTGTCTGACTCACTCCCCTTAAATCAGACGACACCCACCTATCAAACTCTCTTCAAATCACCAGATGAAACCCATGAAGGAAACAACAACAATCGGCGTAGGCAAACCCGGCTCAAACTTGGGTCTGATTCCACTTGTTGGGCCCTTTCGGCCCCCACCTAAGCTCTGAAACCACTGTTGCACCTTTTGGGCCCCCAAAAGGGACTTCATACAACCAAAGAAAACTCACAATAGGTGTCACGGGCCTCTCTTAATCCAAAAGCTAGCTCAAGAATTAAGGCTTTCTTATTAGCCTATATACAAGTCACCAACAATCTCTACGACCGATGTGGGACAAACCCAACATCTAGACCTAGCCCCTGATTTGTTCTCCTATAGAACAGTTGTCCACCATTTTTACAAAAACAGTCGAGATCTGAGTGCTCCTAAAATGACGCTATGGGGCCTGACTAGCTAGCTCTTGCCAACAACAAACTGCCTCTACCTGCCCAGTGCTCTGTCTGCTCCGAGGAGTGGCACTCCCACGCAACTCATTTCCTTTGACTGCCGGTGCTGCTTTGGAAATGTGGGGAAACTGCATAACTTGCATTGGTTTCCACATTGGAAATGTGGCACTCCGGTACGTGTTCCAGCTCACAAATTGTAGAGACATTTCCGCTTCAAGCTGGCCTTTTCTCCACTTTAACCGTAGCTATGACCATCTCCCTGACCATATTCAACAACCTGGTCATGTCCCTAGATAGCTGCCGATCCTCTTTGGCGCTCTGAACTGTTCATTACAAAGAGCCCACTGCTCCTCTATCAAAATCTGAATTATCTCTGCCTGCGAGTCCATTGTTGGCTCACATGTGTTATTGTTTTATCAATACATCATGCAAGTGTACGTGTCAAATAACTAATAGAGTGATGTATAAGTGATCATTCCCAAGACGATTTAATGTTTTATTATTATTGCTAATGTCACAGTCACAAAACCTACTCAGTTGTGTATAGAAATTATATGGTGTAGTGGAAATCTTTTCTAAGACTAATAGATTAAGTGTGGGCATGAAAGAAGTGTACTATTTAACTTCAAATAATGATGCAAAGCCACGAAGACAGAAAACACAACAGAAGTTGTTACAAGTCCTCATAATGAGAATGGGTGTAGGTTGGACAACTTCACTTAATTAATGGTAGTACATCTTTTCATGCTAATCAAATTATGTATACCTGTAGTTGATATCTAGAGAAGTGAATTTAATTTTAATGGTCTCCCAAATCTTATCACAACCTAACGCCATTCCACCATTTTACATACATGTGCAAATAGACTTGATACAACTCCCTTATGTATCTATGTATGACTAATGCATCCATGCAGTTAAAGTTATAAACCACTTTATCCATGGATGTCATCAGCTGCCTATCCCCTTGATCTCAACCGACTCACTTAATCATGCAAAAATTAGCTACTCTTTTGAAGAATTAAGCATGAGTATGAGTAATCAACTAACCAACAATGCAGTAAGATAACAAAAGATGATATATTACGTATCAACGACGATCCATTGTATAACCCAGATCAATAAGTTTTTACCCATAAGTGGTAATACATCATGAAACTCATTAAAACTTTGCTGGAGAGGTAAAAATGTACACAAATTTAGAACAATGAGGCCCTGGTGTGAGCTTCTCTTTGATACTTCCATGCAACTTGGCATCCATAACTTCTACTCATTAACCCTCAACTCGTCCTTCATATTGGTAGTGTGGAGCTTGAGAGTATGAAAGGTGAATAGATGAAGAGTAAGTTTTCTTCTTCAAATGGCTTCTTTCATCTAAGGTATGTATGGTACTTAAGTATCTGCGTAGCCCATTCATCATCTCAGGTTATATGAATAACAGGTAAATGGCCTAGAAAAGAAGCCACAGTGTTCTGATGCTTCCCCAATAGAGGAGTGGTCTCTGCCTTTATTAGTATTAAACTATATTGTAGGATATCTCTTTTTAAAGCCCTTTCAAGCCCTTCTTTCATCTAAGGTATGTATGGATCATCTCAGGTCATAAGAGTTATAGGTAAATGGCCTTGAAAATAAGCTCAGTGTTCTGATACTTCCCCCAATAGAGGGAGAGGTATCCGCCTTTTTTACTATTAAACTATATTATAGGATATCTTTTTTAAAGCCCATTGAAGGCAAGGGAAAGGAGTGGGGCTGTGAGATCCCTCAACTTAGTCTCACATTTAATACCTACTGGTAGAAGATCCATTTTAAAATAAGTGGGACTAGACTATAGATCTTTAACTTTGATTAACCATTTTAAAGAAATAACTTAGGCCCATTACGTTGCACTTTGGGCCAGAGCGTTACAGGTGATATCAGAGGGACCTGGTTTCGTGTTAGATGGTGGGCTGGACTAGTGACGTTAGCTAGGCTGCCGGTCATGGGCCAGAAAGTTTGTGGGTTGGGGCTAGCAACGAGCTGGACAAGGGATATTGACTAGGCTGCTAGTCACGAGCCAGAAAGGTCGTGGACTGGGGCTAGCAACGGGCCAAGTATAGGTATTTCGATGACAAAATTTCCTAAGGTGGGTGGATTGTGAGATCCTTCAAGTTAGTCCCACATGTAATACCTACAGGGAGAAGATCATGTTTATAAGTGGGAATGGACTATATATCTTTAACTTTGGTTAACCATTTTAAAGAAATGACTTAGGTCCATTACGTTGCACTTTGGGCCGGGTTGTTACACAACCATGACTAATCTTAAAATAAATTGGGAGACCACCTAATCTCAAAATGAGCTGGGAGATAATTTCTAATCTCAAAATGAATTGGGAGACCATGACTAATCTCAAAATGAATTGGGAGACCACCTAATCTCAAAATGAACTAAGAGACTATGACTAATCTCAAAATGAATTGGGAGACCACCTAATCTCGAATGAGTTGGGAGATAATTTCTAATCTCAAAATGAACTGGGAGACTATGAGTCAAAATGAATTGGGAGACCACCTAATCTCAAAATGAGCTGGAAGACGATTTCTAATCTCAGAATGAGCTGGGAGACAACTTTTACTAATCTCAGAAATGACTTGAGAGACAAATTATTAATCTCAGAATGACCTGAGATATAATTACTAAAGACTTGTGTAATAATGATAATAAAAATGAGTGAAATGATAATAGGGATTATATTAACTTATTTTATTTAATTATGAGGCTTAGTGGTCATATCACTAACGCGAAATTGCCTCTGCAGGTGACCAGCATTGGACTGAACAATAGAATTGTGGTTGGTGGTTCTTTTACTAACCTAGGTATGTGAATCGATAATAAAATTAGACTTCCTTATTATTCTCTTGTGTTATAAATGTGGCTATGGGAAATGGTCTGAGACTATGGGATAGTTATTGTGAAGACCGAAAAAAAAAACATATATATATATATATAATAATAATAATTATAACATTCTACGCGGGGGGATGGAACGTGGGAAAAAATTTTCGTTAGCTGGTTAGGTATGAATTACCCGGTTAATTGAGAAGTAATTTCTAACCGGACGATTCTACTTGAATCGGTCAAGTCGACCACATTATTTATCCATCTAACCATTTAAGTGAACCATACCATGTACCCATTTAAGAGGTTAAGTGAATTATTTATCCATTTAACCATTTAAGTGAATCATACCATGTACCCGTTTAAGAGGTTAAGTGAAATGGTTAAGTGAACCGTATTGATTACCCAATTACCCGATTAAAGGAATTGCGGTGAAAGGGTGTTTCCACAAACCCTAGCCGTCATTTCATTCTTTGTAAAAGGAGAAGGGGAGGGCGTCTTCTACATCTTTCTCCTCCTTGGACAGATGCTGGCTTTCCTCCTTCGCTCGGGTAATTCCTTTTCCTTTCTTTTTCTTTTGTTGCATGCATACACATGTTGCATAAATCATAAACATGTTAAACATAAGAATCAAATGAGAAATCAACAAGGGAAGAAGAAAACCAGGAGGACGTCCTGCTGTTTTTGCAGCAGCAACAACACCATCCTCCATCCTTGTGAGTAGGGTTGACGTGCTGGAAGTAGGGAGTGTTCCCAGCGGTGCTGCTGGCCGGACGGAGTCGCCTTGGGTGGCCGAGTCAGACCGGCGGGGAGAGATGTAAATCAGGAAGTGTAGGGAGACCAGGTTGGTGTTGATTGGGTGGTGTTGCTGGCCAGACGTGGATCCGCCATGGAAAGGGCAGACTGGTCGTCACTTGGGGTGGTGCTGGTCGTCACCTTGATGGGGCAGGACATGGTCGCCATGGCTGCTGGTCGGCCACCATGAATGGTGAAATTAAGGTCCCCATGTAGGGTGTAGTCCGAGTTCCATGAGACAGCAGCGGATAAAGGTTGGATCTTTGGTGTTTTTCCAATCAGATTAGTGGGGTAGATAGAAGATGGGGTCTGAGATTGGGTGGAAGGAAAAGAAGACGGGCTGGTCGGGTGCTGTTTATGTGGCTGACTAGAATAGTCGCCATGGGTCTGGTCGGGGTTGCTGTTTGGGTGGCCAGGATGGGGTCACCAAGGACTGGTTGAGGGTTGCCATGTGGTGGCCAATTTGGTGACGCCATAGCAGCAAATGGAGGCCGCCACATTACTGGTTGGTCGCCATGCATGGTGAAAATACCGGCTTTTGCTGGTTGATTACAATAAAGCTGGGAGCTTTGGGGTCGTTAAATGAATTGTTAAAGTGGGATGGCAACCAGGTCAATATAGGAGAACTCGATGCGGTTGAGTTAGAATATAAGGTAAATACAAAAGACTAAAGTATGGGATATGTTAATAATTGAATTATCAATTAGATAATGGGGATTTGGATGGGGATAATTAATAATTAATTATCATTAGAATTGCTGAAAATTTAATAAGAAATAAAGACTAACATGAACTAATTACATCATTTAAAATTGATAGTATATTAGTCATGTAGTTGCATGTAGGTTCATGCAAAATAAAATTATACTAATGTATAATTTTATGCCCTTATTCAGATTAGGGTTAACGGATCATAGTCAGACGAAATCACAAGTCAGGTACGTATAATAGGTAGAACATCATACTTTCCTTGTTGGTAGCCTAGGTCGGCCTGAGCCCAGATTCGACCACCATGCACCGAGTGCAACCGGGGTCAAAGAATTGACTCAGTCCGACACTGGGTCGTATTATGTGCGTAAATTGTGTAATGCATCGACATTGTTTTGGAGTAGTGATAGCCGCCCCATAAAAAGGCTACGGCCGGGGTGAGTGAGGCACAGCGATTCCTCCATCGCACTGGAGTGCAGTGATAGCCTCCCCATAAAAAGGCTACGGCCGGGGTGTGCAAGGCACTGGCACTGGAGTGCAGTGATAGCCGCCCCATAAAAAGGCTACGGCCGGGGTGTGTGAGGCACTGGCACTAGAGTTGGCAGTGAGAGCTTCCCCAAACGGCATAGCAATCACTGAGTGCAGTGATAGCCTCCCCATAAAAGGCTACGGCCGGGTGTGCAAGCACTGGCACTGGAGTGCAGTGATAGCCTCCCCATAAAAAGGCTACGGCCGGGGTGTGCGAGGCACTGGCACTAAAATTGGTAGTGAGAGCTTCCCCACAAACGGGGCGCAGCAATCACCTGAGTGCAGTGATAGCTACCCCACAAAAAGGCTACGGCCGGGGTGTGTGAGGCACTGGCACTGGAGACGGTAGTGGTAGCCTCCCCACAAAAGGGCTACGGCCGGGGTGTGCGGATCACAGCGGATACCTCCTCCGCATTGTTTTGGAGTACAGCGGAATCGCTCCACCGCATATTAAAATAAACTTAAGGAAATAGTGGAATGTACTTGTTTTGTTTTATCTATTATACTACTTAGTGTTGTAATCACTAACGCGGAATTGCCTCCGCAGGTGTGCAGATACGAGATTAGGTGATTGACAACCAGAGCATGGAGCAAAATAAATATGAGGACTCCTTTCTTTTTTACTATTTGAGAAATAAGTGTGGCTACTAGGAAACGGTCCAAGACTGTGGGATCTTTATATATGTTTTTGTTTACAAAAATGTTAGACATATTTGCTTAAATTTTGAGTAACACCTTGCCAGCTAGGCCCACAATGTTGTGACAAATGGCGGGTCGTTACAGGTGGTATCAGAGCCAAGTTTCCCTAAAGCTCACATCTTATGACTCAAGTACCTTGTTGAAGAGTCCAATATTTATCTTTCTCCAATGGGGTATGTCATTAGGGAATTAGTGGACTCACTAACAAACCTAAGTAATCATTGGAAAAAAAATTTTTTTTACATAACGGAAAAAATTTTAGATGGCAGGCACCCGAAGGAAGTCGAGCCAAGCTGCGCAGTCGGACACGAACGTGGAGAGTGTGTTAGGCCAAATTTTGACGGCCATACAGGGACTAGCGCAGGCTTCAGATAATACAAGTTCTGTGATGCAGAACATAGCACAACAATTACCGGGATTGGTAACAGGGAATGGAGCTCCAAATTCGGCTGCGGGTCCTAGAAACGTCCCAAATGGGGATCAGGGGAGCGCCCAAGAGCGGGTAGGAATAGCTGACCCGGGCGAGCGAGGAGAACTTCCAAACCCGGTGCCACCGGTAGTCCGACAAGTGGTACTGCCAGATGGGGATGACAGTGATCGATACACTGTAGAGAAATTCCGGAAGAACGGAGCTGAGGTATTCATTGGAGGGACTGATCCAATGAAGGCGGAGAGCTGGTTGGACATTACTGAAAAAGCATTTAGAGCTCTCTCTGTGCCTCATCGCCATCAAGTGAGGTTGGCGACATGCATGCTTCAGGAGGAAGCATCCTATTGGTGGAAGTCCATGGAGAAGACTGCGTTCCATCAACGGGAGATTTCGTCCATTCCTTGGGCAGAATTTGTAACAGCTTTCAATGGACAATATTTTCCTGAGTCAGTTGTCCAGAAGAAAGCACTGGAATTTGCCACTCTAACTCAGAAGGATGATTCAGTCCGAGAGTATGCAAAAAATTTCTTGCAATTGGAGAGATTTGCATCTGGGAGTCTGGCAACTGCTCGGGCCAGAGCAGACAAATTTTTCTGGGGGTTGAAGCCCGAATTGAGGAGTAGGGTTGCTACGGCACCAAGAGGCACTATAACCGAAGTGATTGAGGCAGCCACTACTCATGAGTTGGTGTACGACTATGTCCGTGCACAGAAACAGGGGAAGGCTACTATGCAACATAAGAATGCCAATCAGGGTAGTAGCAAAAACAGGTCTGCAGAACACCAGCAGCAGAACTATCAACGGAATGTCGATGGGAACCGCAAAAGGAAGTTTCAGGAGATTCCGTATCGACTATGTAAAAATTGCAACAAGATGCATTCAGGGCCATGCAGGGAGCCTCGTCGGTGCTATAACTGCGGAAGGACGGGACACCTGCAAAACGAGTGTCGTCAGCCCCTGAAGCAACAACAGGAGCAACCAGAAAAGGAGAAGACACCAGCTCCTAATCGCTACCCAGCACCTGCAAAACCAGCGGACAAGGGGAAGGCGAAACTTTTTGCAGTCGAAATCGAGGACGCTGAGAACGAGGACCACACAGTTAGAGGTAAAATTCTGATTCAAAGTGTTAGTGTGGATGTTTTATTTGACTCGGGGTGTACCCATTCGTTCCTATCATCCCGATTAGTTAAGAGTTTAGGACTCCAAACGTCTACATTACCTAAGACTTATAGGGTCACTACCGCAACGGGAGAAGGGGAGGTCACGACGTTAGGAGTGACTAACCTATCCTTGGATATACAAGGGAAACCCTATGTATGGAATTTCATTGTCTATGGGATAATAGGCTTTGATGTACTGTTGGGAATGGACTGGTTGTCTGCACACCAGGCTTTTCTCGACTGTAAAGGGAGGAGAGTGTTGACTAAACCTTGTAATTGTGAGATGGGGGTCATTTTCCAAGGGTCATGGAATGATCCATCCTCTTGTATTGTGTCGGTTAGTGAGGCAACTGAGTGGTTTGGTGAGGGTTGTAAAGTTTTTTCGGCAACTCTAGAGGAGTCTGAGTCCAAACCCAAAGAGTTGTCCATGATTCCGGTGGTAGCAGAATTTCCGGACGTATTTCCAGGTGAACTACCAGGGTTACCTCCTAAGCGGGCAGTGGAGTTTGTCATTGACCTAGCACCTGGAGTATCACCAATTTCTAAAGCACCATACCGCATGGCTCCAGTGGAACTTAAGGAGTTAAAGAGTCAATTAGAAGAGCTATTGCGGGCAGGCTTCATCCGACCAAGTACTTCACCCTGGGGAGCCCCTGTTCTTTTCGTAAAGAAGAAGGATGGCTCACTTCGATTGTGTATTGACTATCGCCAGCTAAATCAAGTGACAGTCAAGAATCGGTACCCCTTACCGAGGATTGATGATTTATTTGATCAGTTGAAAACAGCCGGAATATTTTCAAAAATAGACTTGCGGTCCGGATATCATCAACTGCGGGTGAAGGAATCTGACATACAGAAAACGGCTTTCCGAACTCGATATGGACATTATGAGTTTCTGGTTATGCCTTTTGGTCTGACAAATGCACCAGCGGCCTTTATGTCACTTATGAACACGGTGTTCCACGAATACTTGGATAAGTTTATTATTGTGTTTGTGGATGACATTCTGGTCTATTCAAATAATGAGGAGGACCATGGGAAACACTTGTCCATTGCTCTTCAAGTTTTGAGGGAGAATCAATTGTTCGCCAAGTTATCAAAGTGTGACTTCTGGTTGGAGGAGGTGAAATTCCTAGGACATGTTGTCTCAAAGGCGGGAGTCGCAGTGGATCCATCAAAAGTGAGAGCAGTTACTGATTGGCCACAACCCAAGTCAGTCACAGATATCCGAAGTTTCCTTGGACTAGCAGGTTACTATCGGAAGTTCATTAAAGATTTCTCCTTGGTGGCATCGCCAATGACTAAGCTTACACGCAAGGGAGTCAAGTTCGAATGGAGTAACAAGTGTGAGGAGAGTTTCCAATCTTTGAAGAAGAGTTTAACTACTGCACCAGTTTTGACTATACCAAATGGCAATGAAGGATTCGTGGTCTTCAGTGATGCATCTCTAGTGGGGTTAGGATGTGTCCTTATGCAAGATGGTAAGGTGGTGGCTTACGCCTCTCGCCAATTGAAGATTCACGAGCAAAATTATGCAACCCATGACTTGGAACTGGCAGCAGTTGTGTTTGCTCTAAAAATTTGGAGACATTATTTGTACGGAGCTCAGTTCGAGGTTTTCACCGACCACCAAAGTTTGAAGTATATCTTCACCCAGAATGAACAATACATGC
>JAURVB010000820.1:0-27499 GCA_033002965.1 Piper betle
TTAGGTAGTTGATCACATAATTAGGAGCGCTTTAGATCAAGGGAAACTTCCATGAAAGCACGCAACACTAATCTACTCTGATTCAATGCTTCGCACAGTCGTACTGCGTACCTGATCATATCTGAGGTTAGTGGGAGTGACGTCGACCATTTATCCTCCAATCTTCAAAATTGGTCAATATTGTGGTTGCCAGTGGTTCATGAGTTGGACTCAAGACGCTCATTGAAATTTTCAAATTTCAAGCAAGCTATGGACTCAAGACGCTCATTGAAATCACTTGGGATGAGTGTGGATGTACGTAGTGATATGTCTAATGTTGAACAATACCTGTGTCAAAAAAAATAGCTGCTTCGGATAATCTGAATGGTGCAAATAGTTTCAGTCATTAACTTAGATAACCTACAGTTAAAAGTACTTTTTTTCAAAATGATTTAATGTGAGCATCCATTCTCACTATAAATCTGCTGTTACTACTTAATAGTTGGGCTGATGGATTCTAGCTTTTACTACTTAATAACAACAATAATAATAATAAATTAATTAATTAATAAAAATAATAACCTCACACGTAATAATTAAAGGGCAGCTTGGGACCCATCAGAGCTATACTTTTCTCGTGCAGATCAGACACAAATCCTGCGGCCATGCCCATTCACGGCATGTGGACGTCGAATGAAAGCCCAATGGGTCCTTATAAATACCAAATAGCTGTCATGGGCCCACTTGATGTAGAAGTGGTTATACGAATTAGATACGGATTGGCACGTGCACTCTCGCGGCCGCCAATTATTACGACGGAGCTTTCAGTGTTTCATATATATTTCGGCAGCTATATAAAAAAGTTGTTGAGCACCAGCTTTTGACATCGGCTATACACTGCAACTAGTGAGCTCGTGCACTATTGTCCCGAATTATTTTTTTATCATTTAAAAATAATTAAAATAGAGGTAAATTTAATTACATTGTTTTATTTTATATTACCTTTAAACTAATATGCTGTTTTATTGAAGGTTTTAAAGATCGTAATTAATTGGTACATGTAAGTGTAATTATGAAGAGTCTAGACTGCTCAAACTTGGGGTAAGAAATTTTTTTTCTAGCCCCATAGATCAATCTAAGATGGGCTGTCTAATAACTATTGGGCAAACCAGATAAATCAAACTTCAAAAATAAAAAACAAATTATCTTTCATGTGCTCGATGGCTAGTTGGCATTCAGATTTGGTCGTGACCGGCCTGATCAAGCCATTTCTCCACCGTCTAGTAAAATATGAAATTCTGAAGGTTTGGTTTTATTGCATTGTCAAAGTCGTTTATCTTTGATGTTAATGTTGTCTGCGGGTATTGGCTGAGCACGTGTGTTCATAACCTAGATTCTTGCTTTTTCTTTTAGTGTATCCTTATTCTTGGTTCTTCCTATGGAAGTTCTATACCCACGAGCTTTTATATAATTAAGAGGTTTTGACGTCGACTACACTTGAGGAAGGAGAAACGAAGCTAGCATTTTGCCAATCTGTTCTCCACAACCAACCAAGCACGTGGCGCTGCAATGGTTTGATGCAGGCAAGACTTCAAGACCTTTTGCCCAGTGGGTTGTTGATAATCTGTTGCATCACTTCCAGTTGGGCAACGGCTTACATTCATGTAAGTACAATAAAAACCCATCTACTTCAACAATCGGAAATATTATTTTATTTTTTAACATATATATATATATATATATATATATATATTTGGAAAGTTTTCCTGCACAAAAGGCAGGAAAACTTTCTGCAGGAAAACTTTCCTGCCTCACATTTCAATCTGGGCCGTTCATGTTGATCGGACGGCCCAGATTTGATTAAAAAAACAAACCCACCTACTTCGCCGCCGCCGGCCGGGTGACGGCCATAGCCGGCCGGCCCAGGGGGGGGGCGGAGGGAGGCAGCGTCAGAGAGGGGCAGGTGGAGGGGCCGAGGGGCTAGGAGGGCGGCGGCGGGGGCGGGGCAGGGGCAGAGGGGGAGGGGGTGGGGCGTGGCGGCCGTCATGGCGGGGGCAGGGCAAGGGCAGAGGAGGCGGGGGCGGGCGGGACGGCTGTCGTAGCAAGGGCGGGGCAAGGGCAGGAGGAGGGGGGCGGGCGCGACGGCCTGTCGCAGCAGGGGCGGGCAAGGGCAGAGTAGGAGGGGGCGGGCGGGGCGAGCGCAGCCGCGGCGAGGCGGGGCGGAGGGGCTGGGCGGGCGGCAGTCCCGGCGAGGCGGAGCGGAGGGGTTGGGTAGGCGGCCGTGGCGCCGAGACGTGGAGGAGGAGGCGGGGGAGGGACCGGCGGGCGGCGTCGGGCGGGGCGGGGCGGCGCGTCGTGGCGAGGCGGGGCGGAGGGGTTGGGCGGGCGGCCGTGGCGGCGAGACGGGGTGGGGCGGGAGGAGGCGGTGCGGAGGGGCTAGGCGGGAGGCCGTCGGGCGGGGTGGGGCGGGCGGCAGTCGCGGCGAGGCGGGGCGGAGGGGCCGGGCGGTCGGCCGTGGTGGCCAGCACGGGGTGGGGCGTGAGGAGGCGGCCGGAGGGGCTAGGCGGGCGGCCGTCGGGGCGGGGTGGGGCGGTTGGCAGCCGTGGCGAGGCGGGGCGGCCGCGGTGGGAGAGGGGGTGGGGCGGGCTTGATGATCTGGACTGTCTATGAAATCGGGCGGTCCAGATCAAATTTTAATTTTTCTTTTTAAAAAATTCCATACATTTGGGTCGTCCTTGTAATCGGATGGCCGAGAAAAGTGTGGCGCATAGAGCCGATTTCTGCCTCGGGTGCAGGAAATTGCCTATATATATATATATATATGCCCCACCATTTTGAGCGTGCAACACGTTCCTGCATGCTGGGACTAGATTGATCATGTTCAACACCGCAGTGGTTGCCCGTACCGCCCAACTCTGCAAACAAATTGGACCTTTTCGTGGTTACTTACCTTCTACCAGTTTAGACGCAACAAATACTGAAACCCATGTATGCAATGCCTGCACTAGGCCACAAAATGATCGTCAAAATAACAATTTTTTAAAATTATTTAAAAGCAAGAAGCCCACAAACAAACGGTTAGGATTGGCACGTGCCCCCACGCAGCCAACTAAAATTACTATGGATTATATATATATATATATATATATATATATGAGGAAGGAATTGTTGTGCTGCAGGACAGCTAGTTTAGCTGTGCTTGAGTTTTGATCTGGCCGTTCAAAACACATCTGACGGTCAGAAAAAACACATCTGATAATGCTTTGCATTCCTGTTTTGCAATGCCGACCGGAGATGGTTCATCCTTGCCCGCCGCACCTGCCATCGCCGACGACCTCCGCCCAGGCCTCCACAAGACACCTCCCAGCGTCGAGGCCGAAGTCGGAGGGGTCGAGGAAGACGCCGGCGCGGAGGGGCGGGGGAAGCGGGCAGGGGCGGGAGCGGCGGGAGGAAGACACCGGCGCGGAGGGGCGGGAGCGGCGGGGAAAGTATGATACTTTAGAATAGCTGAGATGGCGGAGGCGCAGGCAGATTCCAGATCTCCAACCCCTTCATCGCCCCGCTGCCTCACCCCGTGTCCAGGTTAGCCGAAGCCTTGTCCCGCCGCCCTGCCGCCTCACCATGGCAGGGCACGGGCTCAAAACGAGGACGGGAAAAAGACGGGACAGCGACGGTACTGTCCGGTGGCGGCACTGGCTACCAGCGGTCGGCTGACGGCGAGGTCGCCGGCGGTCGGGTGGCGCGGCGGTGGGAAAACAGAGTATCGGCAAAGCAAAACAGGGGAGAACGAAATGAGCAGGGGTAATTTCGTAATAAAAATTTGACTCGATCCCGACTCGAGTCAATATTACGAAATATATCCCGAAAAATATAAAAAATATAATAAAATATCATAAATAAAATAATTGAGTTCTAATAGATTATTTTATCTTATGGTATTTTAATCTATTTTTTTATATTTTTCGGGATTTATTTCATAATATTAACTCGAGTCGGGATGAGTCAAGTTTTTATTACAAAATTACCCCTCTCAAAAAATAGGGTAAAATACCATAAAATAAAATAATCCATTAAAATTTAATTATTTTATTTTATGGTATTTTCCTGTATTTTTTAAGATTTGTTTCATAATATTGACACTAGTAGGGATCGAGTCAAGTTTTTATTAAAAAACTACCCCTGCCTATTTCCTTCCCAACTCGTGTCAATATTACGAAATAAATCTCAAAAATATGAAAAAATAGATTAAAATATCATAAAATAAAATAATCCATTAAACTTGATTATTTTATTTTATGGTATTTTATTATATTTTTCATATTTTTTGGGATATATTTTGTAATATTAACTCGAGTCGGAAGCGAGTCAAATTTTTATTATGAAACTACCCCTGCCTATTTCTTGAGTTAAGTTTTTAATACTATGAAATAAATTTAAAAAATATAAGATAATTTTGTAATAAAAAGTTGACTCGATCCCGCGCAGGATCGAGTCAAGTTTTTATTAGGAAATTATTTTTATATTTTTTAACATTTATTTCGTAATATTAACTCTAGTCGGAAGCAAGTCAATTTTTTATTACGAAATTATGTTATATATTTTTTAAATTCTATTTCATAATATTGATTCAAATTGGGAACGAGTTAAGTTTTTATGATAAAATTATTATATATATATATTTTAAAATTTATTTCATAATATTGATTACAGTTTGGAGCGAGTCAAGTTTTTATTACGAAACTACCCATGCCCATTTCCTTTTAGACTCTTGTCAATATTCTGAATTACATCTTGAAAAATATGAAAAAAAGATTAAAATACCATAAAATAAAGTAATCCATTATAACTTGATTATTTTATTTTATGATATTTTACTATATTTGTTTCATATTTTTTGGAATATATTTCGTAATATTGACTCGAGTCGGGATAGAGTCAAGTTTTTATTACGAAATTATTTTATTTTATTCTTAAAATTTATTTCTTAATATTGACACGATTCGAGAGCGAGTCAAATTTTTATTACGAAATTATTTTATTTTATTTTTTAAAATTTATTTTGTAATATTAACTCAAGTGAAGGGCGAGTTGGGGGAAAATGACTCTAGTCAGGAATGAGTTAATTTTTTATTAAGAAATTATTTTAATATTTTTTAAATTTTATTTCGTATTATTAACTCTAGTCGGAAGCAAGTCAATTTTTTATTACGAAATTAGTTAATATATTTTTTAAATTTTATTTTGTAATATTGACTCGACTAGGGATGAGTCAAGTTTTTATTATGAAATAAAATTTTAAATAATAAACTAATTCTGTCAATTTAAAAAAAATAAATTTATTTCGTAATATTGACTCGAGTCGGTAGCGAGTCAAGTTTTTATTACTAAAATAATTTTGTAATAAAAACTTGACTCGCTCCTGACTCGAGCTAATATATATTATATAAATAATAATAATTTCATAATAAAAAATTGATCAACTTCCGACTCGAGCTAATATTATAAAATAAATTTTGTATATTCTTTTAAATTTATTATGAAAATTGATTTTTTTATTTATTTCGTAATATTGACTCTAGTCAGGAATGAGTTAATTTTTTATTATGAAATTATTTTATATATATTTTTTAAATTTTATTTCATAATATTGATTCGTGTCGGGACGGGTCAAGTTTTTATTACGAAATAAAATTTTAAAATATAAACTAATTCTGTCAAATTTTTTTTAAATTTATTTTAAAATATTGACTCGAGTCAGGAGCGAGTCAAGTTTTTATTACGAGATTATTTTATATATTTTTTAAAAAATTATTTCTTAATATTGACTCGAGCCGGGAGCGAGTCAAGTTTTTATTACGAAATTGCCATCGAGTCATTTCTCTTCACCCCGACATCCCCTGTTTCTCCCCCACTGACGTTCGCCTCCACCCCGACCGCCGGCGACCTCGCCACCGGCGACACCGCTGCCGGCGACCTCGCCACCGACGTTACCTGCACCATAGCCGGCCAGACCCGCCATCGCCGCCCCTCTTTCCCTTCCTTACCCTTACCCTGTTCGCCGCCGCTCCCTGCTTTGTTTCGTGGAGCGCCGCCGGCCTAGGTACAGCCGGTCGCCTCGATGCCGTCGTCTTGTCGTCAACCCACCCTCGTCGTCATCAACCTCAATCCAACTTGAGGTGCCGCTCAGGTGCGAGAAAGCCGCCATTTTTCTCGGATTGCATTGCATTTTGGTCGGCCGCCACCGGCAATGCCGCAGCCGGAAATCGTCGTCACCGCCGGACGACCATCCCTAGCCCCCGGCCCCCCCTTACGGACTCTTCCCCAAGCCTGGGCGGCCCCGGGTGACCCAACGCAGCTCCGGCAAAAACAGGGGGAAGGACCGATCGGCGCAAGCGCGGGCGGCCTCGGGGTGGGGATGGTGGGGGGATGTGGTTGGGGTGGAGCGAGGCGTGGGGCGGGGAGGGGGGCGAGGGGCGAGGGGCGCGGGGCGGGTGGAAGAGGCGCGGCCGGAGGGGGTGAACGCGGCGGGAGGGGCTGAAAGCGGACGGGGGGGAAAGGGGGGGAAAGGGGGGAAGGGGGGAAGGGTTAATTTTCAGCCGTTGGACAGCCATCTTGGCTGTCCTGCAGGACAGACAACCATTTTCCCTATATATATCTATATAAACGCGCGGCATTGTGGGCCGCTGGATTTAAATCCAGTGGCCCACATTCCCCTCGCAGAGGCTTGCCCGTCTGCTCGCTCGCACACGATCGATCCCTAAATGATTTCATCATCGAGGGTTATTAATCCAGAAATTCATATGACTAAATGACCCATATAGAGTGGGATTCGATAAATCCAACTCACTTGACATGTCTGTTTACCTGTCAAATCAAATCACAATAGAATGAGAGCGTCCATCCAAGAGTGAGTCTTAAATAACCTAGTAGAAATTCTAATCGTGTCCATGCGCCTAGGTGGCGAGCTCCTTCTTCGTACATATACATCAAATTTAAAAGCTAATAGCTACTATCTAAATGATGCATTCACACATCCCAAATAACACACTCATTAGCCCAATTCACATTAAGCAACATCATGATTTCTTAAATTATATTGCAATTAATTAACAATTCATACTTAATTTACTTAATTAGTTTGTTAGCATTTATTCAATACCATTCAAATCATACAAATTCATATTATTCGTAATCAAAATATTTTACCAAGTTAATCAATCAAATTCTAATATACTATGCTAATAATTATCAATTGAAAATAATCAGGTTTAAGGTAACTATACCTCTTGTTGTTGGCAATCGGCCATGATTAGGGTTTGGTCGCGTGTTTTGGGACTTGAATTTGGCACCTAGCGGCATTTAAAGTTCGATCGGGTTCGGCGGGAGTAATTGACGAAAATCTGGCCATTTTTGGCAAATTCCACCAAATTTGATTTTTTGGCAGCTTTCTGGTGGTTTTTTGGATATTTTCTGGGGCCTTTCCAACAGTTTTCTAGCCACTTTTTGTGGTGTGGTCAAGGTTGTGATTAGGCACCAGCTCGGTGAGCTGGGCACGACCACGGTGGGGGCGAGGGCGGCGTAGCCTCGGGTTAGTCGTGACTCCCGGGCTTGCTCGATCTGCCCTTGGGCAGGTCTCAGTGGCAGCACATGGGGAGGGGGAAGGGTGTCTAGGTCGACGGAATAGCAACAACGGCACGACGACGTGGGAGCGATGCAGATGGTGGTGGTATGGGGGCGGCGGGAGCGCGTGGCTCCTTGCATCATGGAGGTAGGCTGGTGGTAGGGAAAGTGGGGAAGGCTCGACAAAGCTTCAGTGGTGGTCAGCAGCATCAATTAGTGGAGGTAGCGTCAGGGGTGCCAATCGGGGAGAGGGAAAACTTCTTGAGGAAGGTTTTGGGTGGCAATTTTGTAATTAAAAGTTGACCCTACTCTGACTAGAGTAAAAAATAATCACTAACTGTTAATAAATTCTAAAAAATCTAGAAAAATATGGAAAAATACCATAAAATATAATACACTTAATAACATTAAAATGACCTTCCCATCCAAACTGCTATCTAGCACGTCCTAATGCATTATTCGGCTTAAAAATAATTCTACAATCAAATAGATAAAAAAATAATTGGCATACTATCATATATTCTGATAACTCATTTCTTATCATTTTTCTGACGTTATCATCCTATACCCAGGTACACTTGACCCCGTCGCTCATAACACACGGCCGACTTTGGCTTAGCACACAAGTCATGAAACTGACTCAACTCAAACTGACTGGTTTGCTAATGTGAAACTCTAACTCAAGTCACAGATTTTACAACCTTCCCTCAGAAAAATTTCATCCTCTAAATTTTACCCAAGGAGGTTTCAACTCATCAATAATTTGACAAGCTAAATCTCAACTAGAGTACCTAGTCATGAACCTGGTTACTCGAATATCTTTGGGTATCTCTTCTTCATCTCATGTTCATATTCTCATGTAGATTATTCAACTCCTCGTCAGGTCCATTATAATCATACTAGTGGAACTTCGTTTCTTCAGAGAACCTTCACTTGGCAGTTTACGATCTTGACTGCATTTTCTGGATATGTTAGGTATGGTTCCAGCTCTATCTCAGTGAAGTTGTCAATGTGAAAGTTGTTTGGTTAAAATGCTTTCAATAATGACACATGGAAGACATTATGCACAGCATTGATATAACTTTTCTAGCCATTGGTCCAACATGCTCGATCACGTCAAATGGTCCATTATATCGCAGAATGATTTCCCACACTTCCTGAATCTCATATTTCACTTCATCAGAGAGACCTTCAGAAATAAGTGATCTCCTAACATGAAATGAACCTCACTTCTGCACTGATTGATATAACTTTTCTATCATCATGTGCTGACCTCATTCTCTTCTTGATCCGCATCACCACCTCCTGTGTCTGCTGGATAATTTCTATCCCAAATACCACTGGTTTGCTACCATGTACCCAACGTAATGGGGATTGACATGGTCTACCATAAAGTGCTTCAAATGGTTGCATTCTAATTGTGGCATGATAACTATTGTTGTATGAGAACTCTACTAGAGGTAGATGTTCTTCTCAACTTCCTCTAATATCTAGTATCCATGCTCGGAGCAAATCCTCTAGTATATGTTGGTTTTCTCACTTTCCTCATTTGTCTAAAGATGAAAGGCCGAGTTGAATCTTAACTCAGTACCCATAGCTGCCTGGAAAGCCTTCCAAAATCGGGATATGAATCTCAGATCCTTGTCTGATATGATCTCCCGTGGCATTTCATATAGTCGTACTATCTAATCTCTGTACGGTATAGCCAAAGTGGTCAGTGGGTAATTAATCCTGATAGGTATTAAGTGTGCATTCTTTGTGAGTCGATCTATTATGACTCATATAGCATCCTTCTATTGGCGGGTCCTAGGCAAACCAATTACAAAGTCATACGCTATGCTCTTGCACTTCCACTCTGGGGTTTCCAATGGATATAGTGTTCCACCTGGATGTACGTTCTCAGCTTTCATTTGCTAGCACACTAAATATTTGGCGACTATGTCGTACACCTCTCTCTTCATTCCTAACCTCTAATAAGTTTGTTGGACATCGTGATGCGTCTTTACGCCACCTGAATGCACTGCGCATCGCAAAGTGTAAACCTCATGAAGAATCGTACTTTAAAGTCTGGGATTGTTCCATCCAGTAAGTTAACTATTTATTTACCTCCTATGCAATACTAATTTGTTCAAGCACACTCGGTTGAATAGTCAATCGTGCCATCATTCCAACCAACTATCTCTGGCCTATTGCATGTTGAGTCATTGACTTTGCTACCATTCCTACTGAGCCTCTAATTGGCTTCCTGCTCAGAGCATCTTCTACTACATTAGATTTGCCCTTGTTGTACGCTATGTCGATCTTATACTCTGACAATAGCTCTAATCATCTTCTTTGTTTGCTATTCTATTCCTTCTATGTGAAGATGTATTTTAGACTCTGGTGATCAGTCAGGAGTCTAAAAGATGTTCCATACAAATAATGCATCCATATTCTAAGAGCGAATATAACTGTTGCGAGCTCTAGGTCATGTGTAGGATAAGTATGCTTATGCACCTTGAGTTGACAAGATGCGTAGGCTACAACTGTATCCATCTACATCAAAACACAACCTAATCCATACTACCAGGTGACTGTGTTTCCATATAACATGTTCTCTCAGTGTCTGCAACACAATCGTCAGGTGTTGCTCATGCTCTTCCTTAGATGAATAGTATACCAGTATGTCATCTACAAAGACGATCACAAACTGATCTAAATATAGGCTGAATACTCTATTCATCAAGTTCATAAATGTTGCTAGAGAATTGATCAATCCAAACGGCATGACCAAAAATTCGTAGTGGCCATATTTGGTCTTGAATGCAATCTTCAGGATGTCTTTTACTCTAATGTTCAACTGGTAGTATCCTGACCTCAAATCAATCTTCGAGAAGACAGCTGCTGAGCTCAACTAGTTGAATAGATCATAAATGCAAGGGACATAGTATTTGTTCTTAATAGTTGCATGGTTTAGCATCTTGTAATCGATGCATAAATATATGCTTTCATCCTTATTCTTTACAAATAGCACTGGTGCACCCCAGGGAGAGACACTCGATCTGATCCCTTGATCTAATAGTGTCTATAACTGTTCCTTGAGTTTAAAAGGTGCCATTCTATATAGAGCTCTAGAGATAGGTGTTGTGTCTGACATGAACTCAATGGCGAGATCTACTTCTCTATCTGGCGGCAATCCAGTAATCTCATATAGAAATACATCAATAAATTCTCTGACCACTGGAATTTGTTCAATGTTCTGTCTATTCCCTAAACTACTCTGCTTAGCTAGTACTAATGATGCCATTATCAAATCATTGCCCTAGTCTAGCTGTCTCACTGCATTTTGATAGGATATCCATCCTTGTTCTTTATCTTTGCCCTGATACTAAAAGAAATAGTGACACCTTTTGTGGAGGAAAGTTGCTGTCTTTCTTTGGCAATCTATCATGGCTCTTTGCTAGACATCCAGTTCATTCTATATATCACATCAAATTCTTGTAGTTTAAACAGTATCAAATTAGCTACAAGTTGTCGTTGTTGAATCTCAACAAGGACATTACTCACACACTCGTCCATAGCTACAAAAATATCGGTGGGAGTGGATACGAACAATGAATGTCCTAATTCTTCTATCTTACCTACAATTCTACTCGTGTGTGTGTGTATGGAATAAAAGAATGTGTGTAGCCAGAGTCAAATCAGACTCGTGCATGTACAAAGCATACTAAAAGCGTACCTATCATGATTGTCGTGTCTTCAAGTACCTTTGCCACTATGGCTGAGTACTTCCTTACTGGTTGTTGCTGTGTTGGGGTAGGAGGTGCTCCTGGTATCACCACCTAATTCTGATCCCTCTAATCCTGAGATGGCAGTGCATGCTGCCTACCTCTCTGGTGTTTGGCCTATCCTACAACCATATACCCTCTTTGGTTATGTCTCCTCTGCTGCTGTCTAGTTGGCTATTGGTTTCCACCTCTCCGGCCCTGACCTTGGCCCTGTTGGTCTCTCTTTTATTGCTAATGGTGGGAAGCTGGAAGTGTAAGTTTCTATTTGGGTGGTGGAAGTGTCAACTATTGGTGCTGGCCTGTTGGGTAATTTGCAGCTCTATGCCCTGGCAGACAGCAATTGTAGCATGTGTTAGTGCTTGCTCTCTACTCAGTAGCTCTATGTTCTAGCTGACCAAAATTGTAGCATGCATTCGTACCTGCTCTGCACTCACCTCCATGACGACGTTTGCAAATCTGACAGGGAGGTGGTCTGTTGTCCTTGACCTGGCCATTCATAGCCATCATAGCAACAAGAGCATCTATTCATCCTCTCTATTATGCTCCTTGCTCTAGCTGATACGGCCTTGGATGTTGCTGCCTCTGATTAAAATCTTGGTGAGGTCGAGTAGCTATAACTCATTCTGCCTCACATGCAACTCTTACTACATCGCTAAAAGTGACAAACTTCATATCTGAATAGGCCATATAGATCTCATGATGGGGATCTTCGTAAAAACTCTCTACTCTCTTTCTTTCAGTTGGAACAAAATCCAGTGCAAACCTTTCTTGAGCATTGAATCTGGTCTTATACTGCACCATTGTCATGGGACCCTATTTCAATGTTTGAAATTCTCGTTCCTTTCTCTTCCTAACTAACATCTGGCAAAAAGTATTTCCCATCAAACTCCGCTCTGAACTCTTCCCAAGTGATGTCCTAAGGTTGTCAGTGGGCAAATGTGGAATTGATCACTGAATCCCACTATATCTTGGCTTCATCTTAGAATGCTCTAGTAATGATGCGTCCCTTTGCTCCATTAGGCTACAAATTGCCAAGCACTCTCATGGCTGATGATATCCACAGGAATGCCTCCTCTACATCCAACTTCCCAAAAAATGGGCATCCACCATTCTTCACAAATTTCTCATACCGCCACAGTTTCAAAAATTTGCATTAGCTAATCTACTGGATCCTTCTTCTAACTCAAACTGCTAAAACTATAGTCTTGTACTACTGGCATACTTGTTAAGTATTTAAAAGTATATAATATTTACCCACATTTTTAATGTGATTTTGTACTTCCTGGGTATAAACATTATTAATTAGGTGATATTTCTCATTATATTCTAGTTAATTAATATTTTATGAGATATGCTTAATTTTAGAGTTTCAATGTAGAAAAAAATGAAATAAATTAAGCTTAGGATTTGCTGGTCATAGCATTGGACCCAACCCATTTATGGCTATAATTTTTGGTGTTAGCAAAGCTTGATGAGGATGGCTATAGATAGCTTTGGCGCCATTGTCAGGGAGTTGGAAACTTCGTGGGACATCATAATCAATTAGACCATATCAAGTTATGGAATCCGTCCTCAAATTCTTGTATCTCATCTTCTATATAAAGGGGTGGTCATTTATTGTTTGAAATATCTCAACTCTTGGCTTAAGAGTTTAGTAAAAGAAATATTTCTAGTTTATTCAATTTCTTTTCTTTTCATAATGAGAAATAATTTCTTTTTTATATTGTTTTCTATTTTTATTATGGAGTAGTCTTTTATTTCGTTCTAGAACGAATTTTATTCTTATAACTCTTTCTTAAATTTAAAGTTATTACTTAGATTTAGTTAAGTAGATTATTTTTGTTTTGTTCTTAATATCATTTTCTTAAAATAATTTAAGGAAATTCATCTCTCTGTGGGACGATACTTAAATTTATCATTATATTACTTGTTTCGACCGTGTATACTTGCACGTCATTGAAATTATTTGAACAAGTTTTTGGCCCCATTGCCGGGGATATCAAATTTTTTTAGTTAATTTAGGATTATAATTCTGAGCCTTTTTCTTTTCTTTTTAGATTTTAGTGCCTGATTTTTTTAAAAAAAGAAAAAAGACAAAAAAACACTATATCATTGTTTTCTTCCTTATTATCATTTGTTTATGCATCATTATGGTCACCCTTATTTTCTTATGATCCAGAGATTGAAAAGACTGTGAGAAACTTGTGTGCCACGGGAAGAAGAGCACAAGTAGAGTAAGCTATGGACCCAGAACGACAACCAATGGACCTCACACTTCCACCAATTGTAGCAGTAGCCAATGATGACAACAGGGCAGTCCAGAGATTGAGTTGTACCTCTTGCAAGAGGGTTACAACCTAGTATTATTGCACCACCAGTGGATGTGACCCACTTTGAGCTTAAACCAGTTATATTTATCATGCTACAAACTATAGGATAATTTAGTGGATCACCTACTGAAAATCCTAATATGCATATCATAGATTTCCTATCAGTTTGCGACATGTATAAGCAACTTAGTGTCTCTGATGACGCTCTCCGCCTTCGCTTATTTCCATTTTCATTAATAGGAAGTGCAAAAGAGTGGTTGCCGTCATTAGATTCAATTACCACTTGGGATGAATAGTCTGAAAAATTTTTGTTAAAATATTTTTCTCCTTCTAAAACTGCTAGATTACGTAATAAAATTTTATCTTTTGCAGTTTGATGGTGAGTCTCTCTTTGAGTTTAAAGAATTGTTGAAAAAGTGTCCTAACCATGGTATCGAAAGATAGATGCAACTGCAAACTTTCTATAATTGGTTATTGGGGCAAACAAAGAGCATAGTTGATGCGGCGGCCAATGGATCGTTTCTTAGGAAGAACCCACATGATGCTTTTCAATTGCTAGAATTAATAGTTCCTAGCAACCACCATGCAACACAAGAAAGGCACCCAAGGAGGATTACCGAAGTTTTAGAATTAGATGCACTTATTGCTTTATCTGCTCAGGTTAGTGCTTTATCTAATCAAGTTCAAAATTTTAATATGCAGGGACATGTTAAGGCTGTGGAGCTAAGGTGTGAATGGTGTGGACAAGGACATTCTACAGGTCAATGTGCAACAAATCAAGTTAACTACGTAGGCAACTTTAATAGGAACAACAATCCCTATTCCAATACTTACAATGCATGCTAGCGTAATAACCCCAACTTTTCATGGAATAATTCTCCACAATCAGGCTGTTGTCCCCAATAATCCACCACCACCATCACAACATTCTTGACCTCCTTCACTTTCTTTTCAGCCACAACAACCGGATTTGATCCAAATGTTCAATTCTATGCAACAAACTATGCAACTATTCATGCAGAATCAACAACAACAACAACAACAGTTTGTGCAACAAGTTATGGTGCAATTAAACAAGGAACCAAGTGAGCCACCCAAGGGTATACTTCCAAGCCAACCAGAACAACCAAGGAAAGATGGTCAAGAGCATTGCAAAGCTGTAACAACCCAGAGTGGTATTACTTTGCAAGAATTAGTTCAGCCCAATAAAGTCAAGGAAAAAGATGAAAAGCCAAAAGTGAACATGAACCCAATACATTGGTCAGCTTACTTGGAAGAAAAGGGAAAGAGAAAGATGAGGTACATATATAAGAGGTCGAGAAAAAGGTACCATTTCCTTTTAGATTGAGGAAACTAAGTGATGAAAAATATTTCAAAAAATTTCTTGATATATTTAAGAAATTACAAATTAACATACCTTTCGCAGAAGCACTTGAACAGATGCCTAGTTATGCAAAATACTTGAAGGATATTTTAGCAAAGACAAAGGAGAGTATATAACAATGAAGTTGTGGCCATGACAGAGGAATTTAGTGTTATCCTCCAAAGAAAACTACCTCCTAGGATGAAAGACCCGGGCAAATTTGTGATTCCATGTTCAATTGGGGGAAAATGTTCATTGTAATGCTTTTTGTAACCTCGGTTCTAACATTAATCTTATGCCTTTTTCTATTTTGAAAATGTTAGGAAACCAGGATATTGCTCATACCAACATCACACTCCAGTTGGCTGACCGGTCATTAGTATATCCTAAAGAAGCCATTGAAGATGTTTTAATAAAGATTGACAAGTTTATCTTTCCTGCAGATTTTGTGGTGCTTGAAATGGAAGGAATGAAGATACACCACTCATTGTTGGGAGAGGGTTCTTAGCAAGTGGGAGAACACTGATTGACGTAGGGTAAACAACGATTATGTCACATATAACATCTTTAAATTGATGACTTGCCCTGATGCAACATATGATTGTTCTAGAATTGAACTATTTGATAAAATAATGTATAAAGGAGATCAATTGAGTGATTCATTACTTGTTTCGATCGTGTATGCTTGCACGTTATTAAAATTATTCGAACAATACTGTTAAATCTTGCAACTCCACTTCCACATGCACTCTGCCCGCTACCTGCTACTGCAGGTCCATTGACATCTGAGCCACTTTTTGTTCTGAAATGGGGGGAACAGAGGAGCTGTTGTTCTAGTACTCCTCTGATGCAGAGGTAGACAAGGAGGTGGCGCGAAAGGCCCATGGGAACTTCTGGCTCTCCACGTGCCTTGTCGTCCACTGCTGATCTCTTCTCAGCTCTGGCTACTTAGAAGGCTATCTGTCAAAGCTATTTCTTGAATTCCTCTTAGTTCTACTACATCTCTATCTAAGCCTTAACCAATCTAGCAATAGTTATATCCTCTCTTGTCAACTACTTCTACTATGGTGATTGTCATGGCAACGACTCTCACTGCGTTGACCAACTAAGAGTGGCAGCCTGGGCTCTCATGGTGGCTTAGTAGTCCTCGGTCAGCTAGATGTTGTGTCACTGTGACCATGGTTGTCACTGTCATGTCTAGGTAATGGAGGGGATAGGGCCCTAATCTGTGTCCTACGAGTGTGTCACCATTCTACTAGTATTCACTTCTCTAACCTGTACACATTCAATTAATTCGGTCAAGCCAACCCGAAACTACCCTTGGCATCTCAAGATGGTGATGCACACATTCAATATATGGATGTGATGTTTAGGCTCTAACATTGTTCTAAATGAATGATATGATATGCAATCCACATTTGAAACAACACAACCCAGTATATGATATGCAATCCACATTCAAACAATGATTTTTTTAAAAAACAAAACAGAAGGAGTCTTCCATAAAAGTGCAATAGGGACCACCCTGCCAACATCAAATTATATATATATAACAATAAAAACATAAAACATTGCTAAAACACTTCATTTCTTTACACACATTCACATCATAATAATTTTTATCTTTTGAGTAGGGTGTTGACCCCCTTAGCTCATTCTATTCAATTCTATGTATAATAACTACCATACACAAATCATATCTTGATTTCACCCAAACATTTCCTGCAATCAAATATTTTAGCATTTTATCCACCACAATACAACACAATTTATCACATTCACATTTTTCGTTCTATTTGGTAGGTACATGTGTGCATGTTGCTCCTCTGTGGTCCCAATTGCATTCAGTCATTTAAGTTATCACCTACATATATAATACAAAAAAGTCAGTAACGAGTGTTACTGGTCAAGAAATAACTAAATAATCAAGCTTGCACATGAGAGATGACTCTCATTATAAATAAAATTATTCATCTACACCTCTGCATTAGAATTCACTCATAAGGGCACTATTCAGAAGTCATACGCCTCGGCTTAAATAGAGTCCCATTCTAACTAGTCTTATGCCTCGACATTTTCATATTATCCCACGCTTGAGAAAATCTATTATACTTAAACACTCTACATCCTCTGTATAACTCCTGGCTATGAGCACAAATGTCTCGTACTCTCAGGCAGACGCCTTTAAGTACTCTTTGAATCCACAAGTCTAGACATGCACTACATTGCAGTATTCGTAATCATCCACACTTCTTCGGGTTTGAGGAACTCAAAATGTAGAGTTGTCAAGATCCCTCGGGAATGGAATGACACGCTCACCAATCCAGAGCCTACTTTGACTAGCACGTGCACCGTTCATGGTATGTGCAAGTTGACTTTCCCCTTATCTCACATCTCACTGGAAAATCGAAAAAACTATATATACATAGATCTTGGTAGGGATTATAATATAGTAGGCCCGAAGGCATCATGATCTAGATCTGAGTTTTCTAAAACAAAATCGAGGGATTTCATCCTCAAAGCTTATTAATCCAAAAATTTGTATAACTAAATGACCCATGTGAAGTGGGATACGATAAATCTACCACTCGACATATTTGCTTACCTGTCAAATCAAATCACAATTGAATGAGATGAATAAATCCAAGAAGCGAGTCCTAAACGGACCTGGTAGAAACTTCAATCGTGTCTGCATGCCTAAGCGGCAAGTTCCTACTCTTTATTTATGCATCAAATCTAAAAGTTAAAGCCTACTATCTAAATGATGCAGTCACACATCCTAAATAACACACTCATTAGCCCTATTCACATCAAGTCGCATCATGATTTCCTAAATTACATTGTAGTTAATTAATAATTCATACTTAATTACTTAATTAGTTCGTTAGCATTTATTCAATACCATTTAAATCATAAAAATATCATTTTATTTACATTAAAAATATTTTACCATGTAAATGAATCAAATCATAATATGCTATGGTAATAATTATTAATTTTAAATAATAAGGTCGAAGGTAATTATAGCTCGCATCGTCGACAATTGACAGCGATTAGGTTTGATCGCCCATTTTAGGACTCGAATTCAGCACCCGACGACGTTTGAAGTTTATTCAAGTTTGGCCAGAGGAATTGATGAAAATCAAGCAATTTTCGGAGAATTCCAACAAATCTTGTTGTTTTGAATTTTTCATCAATTTTTAGGCAGCTTTCTAGCGGTGTGGTCAGGGCTATGGGTCGGCACCTGCACGGCGAAGCTCAACATGACCATGGTTGGGGCGAGGGTGATGGCAGAAGGTCACTGGTTGGAGCCTTGGGTAGGTTGTGATACCAGGCTTGCTTGATTGGCTTTTGGGCCACTCTTGGCGGTGGCGCACGGGGAGGGGGAGGGTGTTTGGGTCAACGGAATTGTGGCGGTGTCATGACAATCGGTAGAGTAGCGGCCGGCGGCGGAGTCGACGCCAAGAGTTTTGTACGAGATTGAGCAGTGATTGGGAAAGTGGGGGATGGCTCGACGAAGATCCAGTGGAGGTCAGCGGCGTCAATCCATAGTGGTGCGAGGGCCGGAGGTGGCATCGGCAGTGGTGTAAAACCAAGTTTCGGGTTAATGTTTTACCTGCTTGTAGGTTACCCGGATCGGGCCAGTCAAGAGTCAATTCGAGCGAGCTTGAGCAAGACCAATTTTATGAATAAGAACATGAGGCACAGATGGCCATATGAGCATGTTATGGAGGCTGAGTATGCCCGACATGCATATGATAGTTTGAATTATGATATAGTAGAGCATGAGTTATCAATGTATATGTGAGGTATACATATGATTTTTATGAGTTAGCCAAAATTTTAAGCCTAGATCTAGGCCGTTGCAACATTTAGTATCCGTTTGGAATTTTCTGGGTATTTCGTTTGCATATTGCATACGAATATTGGATCACCGGATTGTGCCCCTGTGGACCCAACTTGATTGAGTTCAAGATTTGATGCCATTTAGCCTTCTTGCCTCGATTCCTGCCTATAGAGTCAAAGTGAGGACTCGAGTGTGTTTCGACTTTTGACGGTTTCGATCCGAGCTTTCCGTTGATATGTATAGTGCATATACCCATAGGTAGGCCCCCACTAGGCCACTGAGTTGTTGAACACTCTGCTCATGCCACGTGGCAAAATCTGAGCCGTCCACTCAAACCTAGCATTCTCTATTTGATTCCTAGGAGATCTTCCACGATTTCACTATGTTAATGCTGCCGCTGCCACATCGGCTCCCCGCCAGTGAGTCTCTGCCTCGCCCCTTGCCACCGGAGCGGCACACGCATGATTACCTTGCAGCCGACTCGCCATTCATACCACTCACGACCACCTACCGCCGTCGTAGTCGCCACCTCCAGCAACTCCGCCTTAACCCCCACTGTCGATCCCGACCAGCGGAGGTTTCTGACGACGGGCAACAACTCGCCCCATCCAGCCGTTTGCCCGTCTTCACATTCGTGCCCGTGTCCACCTAGTCATGCTAACATCCGCCAGTCCATGTCGATGTTCGTGTCGATCAGCCTATCCGACCCGCGCCAACAATTTATTTAACCCATACCATGTTGACTTAGCACAATCCGGTCTAGTTCAACTCGGTACGGTCCAATTTAGCTTATTTTCAAACCATTTTCATCCGTTCTTACACCATTTTTGGTAATTCAAAAATATTTATATTAGTTTATATGCATATTCACATGATTTAGCATGTTTAGATATTATGATTATTATTATTTATTTATTTATTCATTATTATTTTTTATATTATATTTATATGTTTATCATATATGATGAATGTTTACATGATTATTTATTATTATTAATATTATATTTACTTATTAATATTAGTCTTATTATGTTTATTTAATTGTATATATATATATATATATATGTATTTATATATATTTATTTGTTTATATGTTCACGTGTATGTTATTATTTATTTGTATTTAATTATGCATTCTTGTATTGTATAACTATGATATTATTATTATTATTATTCATGATTAATGAATATTAACTGTTTATTTATTTATTTATTAAATTACTATTTACTTATTTATTAATTAGTTAATTATTTATGTGTTTACTAACACAAGTATATATGATATTTACTCATGTTTGTCTGTGTATTTATATAGTATAATTATATTATTATTTTATGATTAAAGAATTATTTATGTTCATGTATTTATTATTTATCTAATTATCTATGAGTGTTATTCCTTGTTTATTTATTATTTATCATTATGTCTCAATTTGTGTGCCACATGTTTAGTTATAGGTTTGTTAGGATAGTGTTCTTCATTATGATGTATTGATAATATGAACACACACCACGAAGATGCATCATATAGAGATGTTAGTATTTTACTTAGTAGTGAGTTTCGATGTGAGTTTTTGAGTCTGAGCTCACTGTAGATGTGCAGATATGCTTGTAGCTTAGACCACAGGTCCATTGGACTCTCCCTCTTTGCTTGATTCTCTACGTGTGGAGTTTAACTGTGTTTTAGACGTAAGATGACACGGGTGGCATTTTATTAGATCCCTCTTATGTCGGGCTTTTAGTCATGTTTTCTACACATGTTTAATAAAACTACAAGGATGAGATCCCTTATTGGTTTTTGAACTTGAACTCTAGAAATTTATGATACGAGCCACTGCCTAAACCTATTATATAAGTACATGCATTTTTGTGGATTTCATGAAAAAGATAATGAGTGGTATGGAGATATGTATGGACTGCAATAGTACTCCTTCAAACCCTGAGGTAGTGCGGTGTATGAGGGTACTGTGTAACGCAGTACATTTCCAGAATTGTGGCACTAACTTAACTGTTCTGTTTGCCACACGAGTACCGTGGCGGGTGATATGGAAGATGTGAGGGCGTAAGTGTTGTATGTATGAATATGATTATGATCTGTGCATGCAAGCTGACACTTGCTTAAGTTTGTTTGCTTACCGCCCAATGTGAGGCAATCTTGAAGTTTCATAAGTTTTCGTGGGTAATAGAATACCCATTTGCTAGTTTGTATTAGTTATTTTTCAGACCAGTAACATTCGTTACTGACGTTTTTCATATAATATATGTAGGTCTTGCAATCTTGAGTTGACTTTGGTGGGAGGACAGATTAATGCTACACACACTTGAGCTCAGCGCATTTATTTACTTTTTTACTTTTACTTATATTCGATGTGTTTTGACGTGTATTTAATGATGTCTTCCATTCTCATGACACCAAGAAGGTTGTTTCGATTTATTTTATCAATCGAGTCATACTAACCGACAACTTTAAACATGACTCAACTCGATTCGTCACATTTTTTATTTGGTTCTTAAGTGAACCGAAATCGAGGTGCCACAGGTGGTGATCGGGGAGAGATGGAAAACTTCATGAGGAAGGTTTCAGGTGGAAATTTATAATTAAAAGTTGACTTGACCCTTACTCGAGTCAAAAATAATAAATAACTCCTATTAAATTCTAACAAAAATCTTTAAAAATTAGTGAAAATACCATAAACTATAATACACTTAATAACATCAAAATGACATATTCTATATTTAATAACCCTCCTAATGCGTTATTCGGCCTAAAAATAATTCTATGGTCAAATACATAAAAAAATAACTTGCTTGCCGTCATATAATTTGATAACTTATTTGTTATAATTTTTCTGACATTATCATCATATACTCGGGTATAGTTGACCTCATCATTCATAATACACGGTCGGTCTTTGCTCAGTACACGTGCAACGAAATTGACTTGATTCAAACCGACGACTAAACTGACTAGTTCGCTAATGTAAAAATCTGATTCGAGTCGCGAGTTTTACAAGGTATGTTAGCCCACCTCAGATATGATCCATGGAACTTGCCCTTAATTGTGATACTAATCTGTTTGGATATACTTAGATTAAAAAGTATAAAAATAACAAAATAATTAGAACAGGCTCATCATAGATCTGCATTAAAATTAAATTTGTAATATTAGAGTAAGAGTATGAAAACATTACATCCATGTAACTAGATGAAACTATGCTCCAGAAGATGTAACAGTGTGTGGCACCTATGGTTTGTTCGGTCCTCAAGGTTGCTAAGAACTACCTTCCTCATCGGTGGCATTTGCACGAGGATCCTCCGCATCATCACCCAATGGGTGTGTGTGGGCATCCTCATCCTATGGCGATGTAATCGGCTCATCTACGTGACCATTGCTATGGGATTTAGATCCACATGACCCTCTTCCAAGCCGAATTGACTGCCGACCACGTCTCACATCGATCATGGATGATCTTGGTTACTTGTATATAGGCTAATAGGAACGCCTTATTCTTTGGGTTAACTTTTGGATTAAGAGGCCTGTGACACCTATTGCAAGTCTTATTTGGGGGCCCAAAGGGCCCAACAGTGGTATCAGAGCTTGGTTGGGGACCTAAAGGGCCCAGCACTTGGTTGGGGGTCTAAAGGGCCTAAGAAGTGGTATCAAATTTGGGTTTGCCTATGCCGATTGTGGTTGTCTCTTTCATGGGTGCCATCTGAGTGAAGGGGAGTTATCAGAGGATGATAGTTTCAGGGACGCCTGGTGTATGAAGGGGAGTTGTTGGGTTTGTCCCACATTAGTCATTGATGATGTTGGTGACTTGTATATAGGCTAATGGGAAAGCCTTATTCTTTTATTTAACTTTTGGATTAAGAGAGGCCTGTAACACCTATTGCAAGTCCCATTTGGGGATCCAAAGGGCCCAATAGTGGTATTAGAGCTCGGTTGGGGGCCCAAAGGGCTCAAGAATATCTACAGTCACAAAGTTTTTAAAAAATAATTTTAAATTTATTTTTTCACATACGAGGCTTACAAAAGTATTCCAAAAGATTTACATTATTAATTGCCATATTATTATTCCACTTTAGATATTGATTCTGAATATGAAGATGAAGTCTCTTCATATTTGCTGGATTGCAAAACATACAATTTTTTTGTCTACTTCATCATTTATATCTAAATTAGCCTGTGAATGACATACTATTTCGGATCATTACCAGGTCAAAGGCCACTTGTTAGTATATGATCATCTTGATACATGTTATCTGCTTCTTCATTTGCTTGTAATTCCCCCTGAGACATATGCATGACAGATTCTTTTCTAGGTCTTACTTTACAAGCTATCCACCAATAACGTCTTTCTCGGTGCTTAGATGAGTAAGACATATAATTTACCTATTGGGCTGGAGAGGACATAATGAATACATCGGAAGAGGTTAATGTATTTCCATGTTTAACTTTAAATAAATCATGGGGATGTACAACTCGTACTTCTCTAGTTGTATCAAACTAGTGACACTTAATTAATATACTAATATCCTTGCTATAATGTAACTCATACACATTAAGAATGATTCCAAAATAATCTGACTCCTTTTCTGACCACACACTACCTTTAACACAAACCCCACTATGGGTTGTCTTATGGAGGTGGTGAGTTCCCAATATTGGAGGATAGAACTCCATGAACGATAGAGCGAGCTCGCAATTTAGAGGATGAATGAACCTCGAGTAGTGGACATTACCTTCATCTTACTTGTGTTGAAGATCCAACCTCTAAAGGAACAAAATGAAAAGAAAATGGAAATAAACACCAAAAAGCCTAAATGGAGGAATAAAAGAAGGGAGGAGAAGAGGCTAGCCCGAACTTTTTGCCTCCCTCTTCTCCCAAACTAGAATTTAGATGGGGTTTTGGGTTATTCTATTCATTTTCTTCCCTCATTCTTTCTTTATAGGTTGGATCTTCAACATAGGTTCTCTCTAGCCTCCTCCCTTTTGTTTTCAATGCCACTAATGGGCCAGATTTGGTTAGAAAAGAGGAGGGCCAAAGAGGGTTGCATGAAGAAGTTTTATATGATCACAACTAACTCATATTTATGCCATAACTTAAACAAACTCAATAAATTTTACATCTTATTCATACCAACCAAATAGACCAAGGATAGATTAATGAAACTAAGATAATTCATATTTTAATATCAACATTAGTGAGCTGTTCTTTTATCAGTTTGTTTTTCCTTGTTCCATGGAAGCTTGAAACTTGGATGAGTATGCCTAGAATGACTGTCCCTCTTAAGTTGCTCCATGTGTTTAGAGTTGCTTTTGGGAACCTCAAAATCTTGACTTGAAAATTTGATTATAGACGTGAAATTATAATGCGGTTAAGAATCGAGATAAAATGAACAAACACTAGTGTTGTCTTTAGAGGTTGGCAAGATTTGAACCTGTCACCCTCTTTAAGAGGCATTTTTATTGTATTTTTAGATTTTTCTTATATTTTGATTGGCTGATTCTCCTACTTCTAATCTCAGAAAAGTATTGAGTTTCAATTTTATTAATGAGAGTAGATGAGGTAATAGAATTTTATGACAAAAATGTATGTTTTATAATTAAAAAAAATGATTTAACAAAGTAATGAACATGAAATGAAAATAAATATCTGACTTGAGTATTGACAAAATTGTAACTATGTTCAATCGTGACCAACTCAACTGAAGAATTTCGACTGTGGATGACAAACTTTTTCCTAAGGTTAATTGAAAGGAAACGGATAATATCTCGTCTGATGTCCAACAGACCAATGCTAGCCCTAGGTTCAAATATCCAATATTTTGTAGAAGATCATATTGAGTTTGGATGTATATATATGTTTAAACTTGATGAATATATTATATGTAGAGTGGATCTATATGGGTTTGGGATGATCTGATCCATATTGTATTCCAAAAAGTATTATTTTATAAATACATAGTTTACTATTTTGAGCCTATTTTATAAATACATATTTTAATAAATATTAAAATTAAAATTATTCGGTTCGGAGTGGAATGCATACAGATTGTATATTTTCATATTTAGATATGGAAAATAAAATAAATATAATGTCCGGACTAGTAATACATATAAATATTAGAATTTTGATTGAATATAGAAAATGGCTATATTTGATCCATTCCAATTAATAACCATCACCAGACTAGAGGATTGTTCAAGGTTGGTCAAACTCAAGGTACAAAATTGAGCTAAAACATGACTAGTAATATCAAATCAACTAGCTTTGAAGTGCGACGTGGATGGATATGCCTTTATTGATTGAATTATTAGATGCGATTAGATTTGGAATATTAATATTTATAATAATAATATGAATAATAAAAATATAACCACCCGCCTTCTTGTACCAAAATAGAACGTCCCTTAAGGTTTAATTGAAATAACTTAACACCTTTGAACTATGCAATGATTTGTTTTAATACATTCTAATTAGGAATTTTAGTGTAACAACTAACTTAAATTAGTAGAAATAATTTATATTATAATTGAGAAAAAGAAAAATACTATAATTGAGGGATATTTGGCCTACAAATTGTAACATAAAGTTCAATGTACTAAATAGTTCAATATTCAACACAACAAGAGTTCAACATGTTGGAGTTTTTACCCGTAAGGAGTGGTGAGCGACAACAAAGAAGCTAGAAAAAGTAGGGGAACACCTTGGCGCTCACTAGAGGAGCTCGTAGGCGCTCACTTAACCTTGGGTGTGAAACCAGGATGCCCGAGCACCGGGTTTCAGGGCGTCTGGATGTCAGGCGGCACGGGTTCGACTCAGAAACCGGTTTGGATGGATTTTAAGCAGAACATTGAGGTTTCTTTGTTAGAGAGCCTATTTTGAGTAGCGGATCATTTTTTTAGATAGTGCCTAGGGTTTTGGATGTGAAGGAACCATTTTTGTTGTAAAAATGAGGTTGTACTTTGTGGATTGGGATTGTTTGGGTTGAGTTCTTTATCGAGTCATCAATCAAAGTGGATTCTCCATCAAGATCAACGCTGGTTTAGTTTGTTTCAGTTTTTTCAACCTCTTTTAAATCAAATTTGGTTGTGATTGATAGTTTATTTATTATTTGTCTTTTCGAGAGGTTTCCCTTGAGGAGTTATTGGGAGTGGTTTAACTTGGGATTATTTTAGGAGTAGTTTTACTCGGAGTTGACATTGGGAATAGTTTCTATACTCGGTTATATTTGTGGAGAGGTTTGCCTTTCGGGATTGAATATTGGTGATTATAAGTGATTTACATTATAGTAGAAGTTTTGGGCAGCGATTTATTTCTCCAAAGCACATAAATTTGTGCATTCTCTATTTTATTTGCATGTGATCTATGAGTTATTATATTATTTGCTTTGTCTTGTAAAAATAATTAAAGTATTTCAGAATTTGTGGTGAGAACAATCCCAACAAGTGGTATCAAAGGCAGGTCAAATTGGTTGGGTTCTTGTGTTATTTTTGGTATTGACATGATGTCGAAGTGCACAACTATGTTTAAAATTCCTAAGTTTGATGGGAAGAATTTTGAAATATGAAAATGACGATGCATGTCATATTGGTGAAGGATGGTTATGCAGTTACTCTAAAAGGAAGACGTTTGAAACCATCAAAGATAACATATACACAATTTACTAAGAAGGATGAGATTGCTAAGGTGGAGATATTTTGGCCATGAATGATAAAGTGTTGTTTAATATTCATACTGCTGACACTAGTGCTAAGAAGTTGTGGGATAGACTTCATAGGGTATATGAGAACAAATGTTTGGTGAACAAGATTTTTGAAGGATGCAATTGTACAATTTGAAGATGCAACATAGGGCTTCTATTCATGAGCACCTGAATGAGTTTAACTCTCTAGTGAATGAGCTTTTGAGAATAGGTGTGAACATTGACGAGGAAGAAGAAGCTACATTGCTTCTCTATTCTATGTTAGACTCGTGGGATAGCTTAATTATAAGTTTGAGTCATGTCACTAAACTTGACTTGGACTTTGTAGTTGCATCACATTTAGCAGAAGAGTTGAGGAGGAAGTCTTTGGAGAATGTTATTTCATCTTCAAGGGAGTAGGCCTTGGTTTCCAAAGGAAGCAATGGTAAATCAAAGCAGACAAACAATGGTGATACAAGCAATGACAACTTCAAGGAAAAAGGCGACATCATGTGTTTTTATTGTAACAAGGTTGGTCAATTAAAAAGCATTGTCACAAGTTCAAGGAGTAGCATAGGAACAAGAAGGAAAACCAAGAGGAAGAGGATAGAAAAGAAAATAATTTGATTGGCTGTAAATTAGGGGTGATGTCTTATTTTGTGAACAAATGTAGTGGTTCCACTCATGGTTCAAGTTGGGTGGTGGACTATGGAGCTTCTTTCCATGACGCCAAATAGGAGACTCTTCACTACATACAAGTCAAGGTAATTTGGAGAGGTGAAGATGGGTAATCTTGAAAAGTGCAAGGTTATTGGCATTGGGGATATGAGTGTAGTGATTAATATGGGTCATAGACTGACTTTGAGGAATGTGTTCTAGATTTGAAGTTGAATTTGATGTCTTC